>SZWC01002315.1:122253-140847 GCA_023375785.1 Penium margaritaceum | reverse complement strand
GCGCCTGCCCCCCCCTCCCTTGCCCGCCCCAATGCCCACCCGCTCAGACGCCTGCCTGCCCACTCGGTGCACACACGCATGACACGTGCATAGTGGCCGCACTGAGGAGGGGAGGGGGGGGGGGAGCACTCACAGACGTGTGAGTGGCACTGCGCGAGGCACAGGTTGGCGAGCGGAGGCGTGTAGGTGAGGCACTGCAGCACGGAGTTGAGATAGCACGTGTTGCCCAGGTTGCGCAGCCCTGGCCCTACCTTCTGCGGGTGCTGCCACGCCATGCGCAGCGGCGGCAGTAGCAGCACCCGCAGCTCCTCCACACTCGCCCGCGGAGGCCCGCCGGGCCCGCATGTGCGTGACTCCGCCGGACGCAAGTGCTGCTGTTGCTGCTGCTGATGCTGCTGCTGCTGCTGTTGCCGACGCTGCTGCAATTGCTGGTGGAGGTGCTGTTGTTGCTCGTGGCGGTGAGAGAGTGGCAGGGGGGAATACAAAGACCCCTGCTTCTGCTGCTGATGCTGCTGCTGCTGCTGCTGTTGCTGCTCCTGGTGGTGCTGCTGCTGAAGCTCCTTCTGCAGCTGCTGCTGCTGCTGCTTCTGTCCCTTCTGCTGGTTCTGGTGCTGCTGCTCCTGCTGTTGCTGCGTATCCAAACCTCCAAAAAACTCTCCTAACGCTTCCGTTCCTTCTTGCTGCCATTGCTGCGGCTGCTGCTGCTCCTGCTGCTGCTGCTTTTGCTTCTGCTGCTGATGCTCCTGCTTCAGCAGCCGCGGTGGTGGTGGCGGCGGCGGCGGCTGCTGTTGCTGCTGTTTGTGCCGCTGTAATCGCCGCCTCTGCTGCTGCTGCTGCTGCTGCTGCTGTTGCTGCTGCTGCTGCTGTTGCTGCTGAACCTGCATCTTCAGGTGCTGCTCACCTACGCATCCGGCTGCTTCTGATAACGGCGCTGTCGCTGCTTCTGCATCCGTGCATCCAACCTCTTTTCCTCCAGGAGAAGCAGATCGGGACTTGGGCTTCGAATTGTTTTGGACTTGCCGTTGCAACTGCTGTTGCGCCTGCTGCTTCTTCAGTAAAACCTGCCGTCGCTGCTGCCTCCGCTGATGCTGCTCCTGATGCTGCTGCTGCTGCTGTTGCTGCGGCAGAGGTCCAGACTCGTCAGACGGCAAAGAATTGAGAGACCTTCGGCGTGGCTCCGTCATTGCTGCATCTGCATCTGCTGCAGCTGCAGTTTCCAAATCCTGCTGCTGTTGTTGCTGTTGCTGTTGCTGTTGCTGCTGCTGCTGCTGCTGCTGCTGCAGCAACTGCTACTGCTCTCATCGGCGCCGCAGCTGCTGCCGCCTCACTTGCAGTTGGAGTCGTAGATCTGAAATGCGGAAAACGAGAACGGCTGAGAATGCGGAAGGACGATGGGGTCGACCTATGCAACAAGTTTTGGAGAAGAACGAACGCCAGAACAGTCAATTGCCCTTCTTCGCACTGCAGCTGTGAAAAGAGGAAAAAAATTGGTTCTTTTCGGTCACGAGGAAAAAAGAGCGGAGGACAACAGCAATGAGAGTGCAGCGATAAGATTTCGAGGAGTATGAGTAGGTCGCGCCCGTGGCAATTGGAGGAGATGGAGNTGGCGACGGGTGGTAGCCGGGCTCCAGGAGCAAAGACGGTGGAGAAGCTGGGGAGAGAGTCGGAGGTGACTAAGAAAATCTCATCGGGACAGCAGTCGTACGACAGTCCAGCCTGACAATCGAAGTGGCACTCCCTCGCCCGACCGCTCCCTCGTACACCTTCCCTTCCTCTCAACCTCTTCTACGCTCCGTCGCTTTCATTTCAGATGCGGGAGCGAAGATCTCGACTGCCTGAGGCCGTGAGGTGTGATCGGTGAGGCGGCGTTGGGTGAGGAAGGTGAGGTGAGTGAGGTGAAGCGGGTGAGCGCCGCAGCTGCAGTCGGATGGATGCGGTTGTTGCAGCGTCACTATGGCCCTCCACCTCCACAGCGAACGGGCGATGTGCAAAGCAGGGCAGCCGTCGGATGAGGACGATTGGCAGACGGATGACTGATCTCCCGGGGAAACAAGTGTCGGATGAGCTCCCCCCCAACGCCCCCCCCCCCCCCCCCCCCCCGACGTTTCCGGCCACTGTCGCTGCGTCGTGTTGTTGTGACAGCTGCAGGATGGGGTGCTCTTTGTATTGATATCGAGGTGGAGAAAATCCTTCAACTGTTCCTGCCGAGGATGGGGAAAGTCGTGTCACTCCGAGTTATTTTCTTGCATATGGGTATCTTGCAAAGAGGTCATTTTCAGACAGAATGTCCTCGCTGACTGACAGGTTCCCGTAAAATTGATGCAGTGGTTTACGTCCAAAAACAGTACCCTGTGCCCATGTGTCCTGGCAAGAAGACCAACCTACAGCAGCACCGGTGGATGAGGAGAGGCATATCACCAGCCATAAACTTGCTTGCACGCACAACAGGCCATGAAGAAAAACCGCCCGAAGAGTTCGGGCGATAACGGTTAAGACTCAGGCCCTGACCATATCCGTATCAGGCTTCCATTGTCATATGGGAATTGGACCACGTAAGCAGTGCCCCAGGGATGTTTCTTGATCCGTTCCGAAGGCAACTAGAAACCAGGAATAGCGCGCCAAAATGGAAGTCAAGCTATCCCCTCTAAGTGCACTGTCAAAGAAGTTGCAAGTGAGCATGAAGTTGCCAAGCCTGGTAGGATGCCGTCGTCGTCTGCAAAAACGATAGTGTGTCGCGCGAAGGTCGATTTTGCTTGCTTCAGCGGTTCTGCCGCGTAGGTTCTAGCGGCTGCGATTGTGGAGACCGAGATGCGTCGTACGTAGTGGCGCTGGAGATGGGTGAGGAAAGCCTAAGCTATTTTTGCGCCGTGTTTGCCGTGCTCGGCAGGGAAGACAAGGGTTGCCAGTTGCCGGAGCTCTCTGATGCGTTCTGTCGGCGTTTNGAGGGGGTGGGGGGGTATTTACCCTCGGCCGTGTAGTGGAAGGGGGACAGTGAGGTTGCCAAGCCTGGTAGGATGCCGTCGTCGTCTGCAAAAACGATAGTGTGTCGCGCGAAGGTCGATTTTGCTTGCTTCAGCGGTTCTGCCGCGTAGGTTCTAGCGGCTGCGATTGTGGAGACCGAGATGCGTCGGACGTAGTGGCGCTGGAGATGGGTGAGGAAAGCCTGAGCTATTTTTGCGCCGTGTTTGCCGTGCTGGGCGTGTAAGACAAGGGTTGCCAGTTGCCGGAGCTCTCTGATGCATTCTGTCGGCGTTTTGTCTGTCGTGTACGAGTCTTTCTCGACCACGTCGGGTTCCACATCCTCATCCAGATCGGGGTATTCCGCGTCCGATTCATCTTCAAGCTCGAGCTCGGGAAGCGTCGGCCGGCTCCACGGGTTGGCTTGTCTGGGAATTGCCTGAGCAGGAAGGACGTGGGGAAGGGGAGAAATTTTCAGGTGGTTGTGGCAAGGAGTGGTGAAAGGTGGAGAAAAAGAGGGAGGTGGTCCATACCTTCCTCTGCCATAGGGCCGGTGTTTCCGTTGTTGACTGGCAGTAGGGGTTGGGCCGAGGGTGCTGGCGGGGCGGAGGGGGCCTGTCCCCCCAGGGCCGGTTCGGATCTCGCCTGGGTGCCGCGGGCTTTGTTGGAGGAGCCATTTGCCGCTCTCTGGGTGAAAGCTGCAGATAGGACAAGAGTGTGTGGGATATATTTAGGATGGGGGTACGGGACTGTCGACGTGCAGTAGGAGGGTGAGCCATGTGCTTACCAGCCTTCGCCCGGTCTGTAGCCTTAGCTTGCTCTAGAGATCGCTTGGCCAGTGCATCCGTGTTGTTTGCGTCGTCCATTTCCATTTTGACGCCAGCCATGGCTTCAGCCGCGGGTCCCAGTTCGAGGACCGGCAGGGGAGTATAGTGTTGCCCTGCAGAGTCAAGAGGAAAGAGGGGTTCAGATTGAGGGAAAGTGAGGGATCTGGCACCAGCCGAGAGATTGCGAGTATTTTGAGTTCTGGATGTTGGGAGGAGTGGGGGAGGGGGGGTCTGAGGGCCGGGGGGGGCGGGACAGGGGAAGCATGGCTTGGAGCCAGGTGTATAAAAATTGGTCCCACTGAGGTGTGGAGACCTTTGGAAGGGGGACCGAAGTCCGGTATGTGCAAGTGCTTGTGCGAGTGCAAGTGCTGATGTGTGTAATGGGGAATGGTGTAGGCCGGGTGCGTGCTGGATCTTGAGAGGACGTACCCGTGGCCATGGTGTCTGGGTGGGGGGACCGGCTGGGCAGAGTATGGAGCATCCGGCCATTTGTACGGGTGCCGGCTCTCTGGGGTGTCGGCTTGGTGTCCTCTCTGCTTCTTGACAGGGCCTGTGGACGGGAGGGGAAGAGCTGGGATGGGTGGAGTTGGAAGTTACGCTGTCGAGGGTATGATGGTGGTGTTCCGGGTGGGGGTGAGGTTTATCTCTAGCTGGAGGGGGTCGTCGGCGAGGGGGTCTGTTGGGAGGCCAGACGTGGCGGTTCCTTGCGTAATGCATGTGCTCTGAGGGTCGCATTGCTTGCTCCCGAGTGCCAAGTGTCCCGTGCAGGGAGGGATTGAAGACTGGCCCTCTGTCCGCTCGAGGAGGTTGTCTCACGCCGGTGGGGAAGAGGAGGAGTAAAAACCAGAAGATGAGGGATGTGATTCTATTGAAAACCTTGTGCTTGCCCTCACATTTGTCCACTTTGCGGGGTTTGAATGTTGGGATGTGCAGGCCCAGTGATTCGGGGGCGTGATCCTGATGCTCCGGACTAGCTTTGGTGAAATTTTTGTTGCCATGCTGTGAGGCCTGTTGACACGTGCAATGCATGGAGGAGCTGCAGCTCCATTGGGTGGTCGGCGGTGGGTTGCCGGGTTGTTGGGCCGGGGGAGAGTCGCCTGAAAGCGACGCCTTCTGGTTGGCGTTTTTTGTGTTCAAACGGGGGTCGCAGGTGTGAGAGTGTTCCGTCTCAGGTGTGGATAGCTGTGTGGCTACATGATGCGGCAGCGAGCGGCAGATGCGGGTGAGATTGAGTGGTGTCATCTTCAGAGCGTTAGACCCCGTTCACTGTCCCCCTTCCACTACACGTGCGAGGGTAAATACCCCCCCACCCCCTCCCAACTCCCGGCAATGCATACCCGTAACCTGTAGCTCCTCAATAACCTGACCATCTGGTGTTCATCACTTGCAGATACCTCTCTCCGCATCGAAGTAGTGGTCACAAAGGTCGAGAGCCCGGAGTACGTGGCCTTCATCGAACGCAACCCCCACCTTAACACGGTGACGCTCCGCAACTTCCCCACGGAGCTGGAAATCACATACATCACAGACCTACTCACCGTCAAGATCTCCACCCGTGGCAACCGCGCCAAGTTTGCGGGCATCCGCTTCCTTCACCGCTACGTCCAACCAGCAACGGGACTCACAACGGGCACACTCCTTGGAATACCGGACGCCTTCGAGGATGATCCAGAGTTGAAGCTGGTCCACCCGGTTTTCAACATCAAGGAGACAAACAAAGACATTTTGGTCAACTTCTCCCTTGCCCGATGTGAACTGTGCGGCAACAATCATCACACTCCGAATCACACCTACTTCGTGGTGGAACACGCACACCCTCTGAACAACCCCCGCTCCATCAACGAAGCACACAAAAGCAACGGTAATGACCCCACAGACCCTCAGTGGAATCCCCCAACCCTCCCAATGCGAAAAACCAACTCGTTTCGCGCTAAAATTTCCTACAGTGCGCCGCCTGGGGAACCCCAAGTGGGCTGGACTATGGAAGGCAGACAAGGGCGTCCTCCTCACAAGCTCTGGCAGAAAGGTGGAACCGTGGGTCTGCAACTACAGGAAATGCAACAAGGTCCACGGTCGCACGCTCAAAGAACTCCGGGCACACGCTCGTACCAAAACCCACTTCGACGCAAGGAAGGCATATGCGACAAAAGCCTCGGACGACCAGCTGCTCATCAACCCCAACGACACGCTGGACGAGCTCAAGACCCGCTTCCGCTTCAACTGAGACCCCCACTCTCTCACCTTTCCAAGGTAAAACCCACTTTTCCCCCCTCCCATCTGATAGAGCTTGTTGCACCGTATGATCAGCCACTAAACATACTCTCTCCTTCTTGCAGGTCCCGGTCTCCCAACACAACAAGCGGATACCCTCTACATCCTGTCGACACATTACTCCCGGAAAGGACAGGAAAAACACTATGGGACCTACGGATCGGAAGAGGGAATAGGGGAAGGCTTGAGTATGGACCAGCCTCATGGCAGCTGTCTGGACGTGGTTGTATGCTCAATGGAGGGATCCGAGGATCATGTCTCTCATGCTGGCCCCGTGTTGTGAAAGATTTTCTCAACAGTGGATTCAAACAGATCAGATTTCCATGCTCTGCACCCCTTGCTCAAAACCCACCTCTCTCCCTCCCCACCCTCTCGGTTTCCCTTCCACGAGAGGCTGAACACATTCACAAAGTTCATGTTTCCATGCTTTCCTGCACTCCATCCAAACACACAGCGAACCTGATCTCGTACTGTCGCAGACACAGAAGAAACCATTGGACAAAGACTAACCAGACCCAAAAGACACTCTCACTTAATAGCCCTCAAGCAAACCCCAAACCACCAGACTCGCTCCTGAAGAAATCGGTAGCCCAAGCCACATACACTATGTCTTACCGTGCAAACCTCCTCACCGGCACTACTCAAGACCACACATCCCATGTCCTCCACCCCATCTACGCCCAAATTGACA
Source organism: Penium margaritaceum (assembly GCA_023375785.1). NCBI lineage: Eukaryota > Viridiplantae > Streptophyta > Zygnematophyceae > Desmidiales > Peniaceae > Penium > Penium margaritaceum. Next base: position 134,100 of record SZWC01002315.1, on the reverse strand, counting down.
ATCTCTGGGGTGAAGTTAGTACCTATAAAAGCACACTCCACAGGTATCAATCTTTCCCTACAAATAAAGCAGAACATCCTAGACACTTCTACTACCTCACAGTCCTCATCCATATTTTCTGTGTCACCCCTCCCCCCCCCTCCCTACACTCGTAGACTGCGAAAAAATCGCAACAAACATCCTCACCATCGCCCTTCTCTCCTCACTCTCCTCCACCTAATCCCTGTCCTCTGGAAACACTGCTCTCGCCCCCACCAGGAAAGGAAAACCACACACAAACCAACCCCAACCCTTTTCTTCACAACCTTAGACGCCAACCTACCAAACCAAAACCCTCAACCTCCCAACACCTACCTCCTCCTCAGGCCCCCCTCCAATACCACCACCCATAGCCAACCCCACCAACCGACCCCTCCCCGGGCCTCCCCTACAACCCCACCCAACACCAATCCTAAACAGCTCAAAAGGAAAACTGTCCACCAACCCAAGCACCCATCCCAGCACAAACGCCACAAAGGCACCACTCACGCCAGCACAAGAAACCGTATCCTCACCTCAACACCCCCATCCACAGCAGACCTCACCACACACATCAAAAAACGAAAACGAGACTCCACAGACACATCCCCCCTCAATAAACCACCAGCCCCAAAGCCCCACTCCATCAAAATAGTTACCCTCAACATCAATGGTCTAGCTAAGCAAAACAAAATCCCCTTTCTAGCAAACTTCCTCCAAACCCACGACCCAGCCCTCTGCTGCATTACGGACTCCCACCTCACTTCCGCTGAGAACATACCTCAACTTGAAACTAAACTCCGACAAAAAATCATTGGCTTCCTGTCCGAATCCACCCGGACAGGCGGCCTCCTCCTCCTGTTCGACGATCAAAAACTCTCCATCGCGGACAACTCCACTCGGGGCACCCACAGAATTGGACAATGTACCTTCCACCATCACCAAGAGGCTATCACAGTTACAACAATCTACGCCCCGCCGTCCCTCGGAACACGGAAACACTTTTGGGAGGAATTAGATTCTTTTCTATCACAACACCCCACCACTCTCCTACTCGGCGATTTCAACACGACATGTGCCCCAACGGACAGAAACCCACCGAAAACCACCAAGGATCAATTTGTCCTCTCCAAACTCCTCACAGACCACAACCTCACCGACTCGTATCGCACCCTCCAGCCCAACAAACTAGAATTCACATATCAATCCCCTAGCCACCACACCGCAGCCAGACTAGATCGGATATACCACTCCACCACCATGGGACCAAACCTACTACACGCCACACACCTGGCAGTCCCTAAAAACCTGTCAGACCACCTTGCAGCGCCTGAGATAACCCTCCAGCACCACCGGGACACATTACCACAAACACAACGATGGATGTTCAANGACATGTGCCCCAACGGACAGAAACCCACCGAAAACCACCAAGGATCAATTTGTCCTCTCCAAACTCCTCACAGACCACAACCTCACCGACTCGTATCGCACCCTCCAGCCCAACAAACTAGAATTCACATATCAATCCCCTAGCCACCACACCGCAGCTAGACTGGATCAGATATACCACTCCACCACAATGGGACCAAACCTACTACACGCCACACACCTGGCAGTCCCAAAAAACTTGTCAGACCACCTTGCAGCGCCTGAGATAACCCTGCAGCACCACCGGGACACATTACCACAAACACAACGCTGGATGTTCAATGTGTCCCTCCTCACCCGCCCGTTCATACAAAACTTACTCTCTCAACCCCCCACTCGCCCATGGCCTCAACACAGACGCTGGCTCCAAAAATAAATCAAAACCTACAGCATCAACGAAGCACGTAGAATAAAGAAAACTATAACTCACTTTCACTCAGAAATAGCAAACCTCCAACAACAGACTTGCCTCCAACCTCATAACACACGCCTCCGAAACCGGCTACAGCGCAAAGAACACCACCTTCAAAAATACATTCTGATGGAAGAAAAATTCCGTCACCAACTCGCCCGAATCAAATACACCAAAAATCTCGCACAGGCTTCACAAGTCCTTAGCAGCCTCATCAAAACCAGAAAACAAGCAACCAGAATTAAAGCTCTCAGGGAGGAAGGCAAACCACCTACTACATCTATCACAGAACTGAACCAAATCGTCACCTCCTTCTATACAAAACTTTTTACCCCCAAAGTAAGCTATCTATGGCCCTCGCAACTCCCACCACTTCCCCAACTCCCGTCTCACCACCACCAAACACTCACCTCTCCAATCACTACCGAGGAAATCATAGCGACAATCAAATCCCTCCCCCGTCGTAAGAGCCTAGGCCCAGATGGCCTCACAGCAGAATTTTACAGACACGCCCCAGAAGTCTACGCCCCATCTCTCCTTACCTTCTTCCTGGACATACTTGCCCACCCAAAAAACCACCCTGAATTCACAGACTCGATTACCGTTATACTCTTCAAAAAAGGAGACCCCACCCTCATGAAGAACTACCGCCCAATTTCACTCCTTAACACAGAATACAAGATACTCACCAAACTCCTCGCCAACAGACTACGGAAAAATTTACCAAGCATCATTAGCCCGGAACAAACCGGCTTTGTCCACGGCAGAAATATCAAAGATACCCTCTCTTGCATCCTGGATCTCCAACATTGGTCAACCCATACTAAAAACGAACTGGTCTTCCTCTTAGCGGACTTCGAGAAAGCATATGACACCCTCATACGGCCACACCTATATCGAACCATGGAAGCAATGGGTTTTCCTCCCGCTTTTACATCATGGATAAAAGCCACACTACACACCACCCGCACTAGCTTCCTCGTTAACGGACAACAAACAAACCAAATCCAGACACTAACGGGAGTCCGCCAGGGCTGCCCCATCGCCCCCCTCCTCTTCATTATCGCAATGGAGCCACTAAACCAACTCCTCAAAACACACATCCCAAGGCCAATCTCCTCTCTTCCCTCTTGCCCGAGTCACGCGGCCTACGCAGATGACACCACCATATTCCTTACCTCATACACAGCGTTGCACGAGGCCATCCTCATTCTCGACAGATGCTTCGCTATCACCGGCCTCAAAGCTAACGACGACAAAACCCTCCTCTTTCACACACACAAAGACGCGCCACACTGGGAAAACACCCATTTCCAATACACCAATGACCCACAACGGGTCCTCGGGATAAACCTTGACCATGACACAACATCTAGGAAAATGTGGGAGGGCCTAGGCACCAAACTCCAAGAGGTCGCCGTACTCTGGCAAAATACCCACAGCGCCACCACAACAAAGATCATTGCAATCAACACGTACCTCATCCCCAAATTCCTCTACCACTCTGAACTACAACCTCCACCCCCTGACATTCTTGTCCAAATCAATAACACCTTACTTAACCTACTCTCCTCCCCATCCAAAGAAAGCTCACTACGGTTTATCAACAAAAACCTAGCCATCACACCCACAGACAAAGGGGGTCTCGGAATGCTGTGGCCTGCCACATTGCTCCAAGCACAAAGCGCCCTACAAGCCTACAAATTCCTGCAACCAACTATACGCGCATGGAAGGATATAGCCTGCCACTCCCAAAGTTTCCCCAACCAAGGCCACTTCTTCCTGGCACACCCCCATATCCTACGCATCAAATCAGACCCAAAAACATGGACACACTCAAGATGGCACACCATTCTAAAGAATTTCTTGACCACCGATCCAGAAATCCTTCCCCCTCTCCTAGAAAGCGCCAAGCTACTACAAGAATACATAGCCTTTAACCGTTTCCTTCTCAAACCAGGAGGAACACCATTCGGACAAGCAAAATCAGAACTCTTCCTCTTTGACAACGAAGTTCAACTTAAACATCTCTTCCCAGAAGCAGCACTCCACTTCCTCCAAACACCCGAAGATGAAAAGATTAAGGACATACTCAAAGCCCATACCAGAGTTCTAAACAGAGTAAGATCCTGTATACCAATTGAATGGCTTCCAGTACTCAACAACCGCAATACAAAAGTCATAAGCGACCACAAATACTGGTGCCCAACATGAGACACATTCCAAGCTCCCTCACTCATTTACGAAGTAACAGATACGACCTTCCCCTTCACAGCCATCCCGCTCAGAGTCAACCGTGACATGTCACTCACACCAGCACCCTGCGACCCCACCCAAATTTTAAAACTCAACGAATGGACCCCCACACACGTCAAAGACGGATACTTCCATGGCTTCAGTAACAATACCACCAACCCCTCATGGAGACTATCCACCAAACAACCAAAACTTAGCCAGCTGTACAAATACCTACTTCCAAAAGCCCTCAAACCAATTACTCTGTGGTCCAAGTGGGAAATCCCCCCATTCGACCCTCTCATGTTCCTGAAACAGCTACTAACAAACAACATTATACCTCCTAAACCCAAAGACATCCTCCTCCGCACCATCTTCAGATGTCTACAGGTCAGAGAACGCCTCAAAATTCCTTCGTCCTCCCTTTGAGAACATCTGCCCCTTTTGCAACCGCCACACAGAAACAATAGAACACGCCTTCCGAGATTGCCCAAACCTTCAGCCCACCCTCAACGCACTCACCCAATCTGCCACTTTCATTTGCCAAACCCCATCCTCCACTCTATCTTTTCACCACACCTCAACAAGAAATCAGTGGTGGCTGCTCCTCCAAGCCACAACGTTCCACGAAATCTGGAAACTCCGCTGCAAAATCAGCCTAGGCAGTACAAGAAACCCCCGTAACCCCTCATACATCCTTATGCCACAAATTCTCAAAAACTTTGAAGACTATATCAACCTTCACATTCTATACCTACACAACCAAAACTCACCACATAGCCGGAAAAAAGCCAGCCAGCTCATTTCCTCTCTTACAGCGCAACCAGCCATATGCAAAGCGGACTGTAAAGTTCAACCAGCCCATTTAATTATCGCCCCCTCGGTACGGCACAACTGGATAAAAAACAACACGTTTCACCCGGGGGATGGGTAATTCCATGAGCAGCTCATTGAGCTGCTTGGGAACCCCCTCAATCAAAGGTCACGACCGTTGGTTGAAACTACCTTCGATGGTGGACGTTAGTGGGTCACGGCCGGCGGCCCGACTCCCACATACCCCAAGGAACAGAGTTCCTTGGGCACCTACCCCGATGTGACATAAGTCACGTGGAATGCAGGGTGTTCAATTCCCTGAAACTTCCCATCGTGAGATGCGGGTAGGGGTTAACCACCACCGAGGCGACGTTTCAGCCAAACCAAAAAAAAAAAATAAAAAAATGCAAGTGAGCATGAAAACAGGCTAGAGTGACATCGCACAGTGAAGCATGCAGGTGACAGGTTACAGCGATTCCAGCAGGCTACTCTCAGGAGTAGAATAGAAATTCAAATATAAGGGTAAGCTTGGGTGTCGTCACATTGACCTGGAATATCCTCAAAACCACCCTGTTGTTCTATCTTTACAAAGTGACTCCGGAAGTCTTGAGCTTGGTGGTGGTCCTCGACTTTTGCATGGACACTCGACCGTGTCCCATGAAAGACAAAGGTACTACAACAGTTGACGGTTGGTAGAGATCACATGGCCAGGCGACAACACTCAAACTAGGCGATGAAATCCGATGTTTTGAGTAGCAAAAGACTACTTCGTGTTTAGAGTTTATTGAATTCTTTGTTTTCCAAAACGAACTTGCATTACCCCCCAGAGATTTTCCATCATCCTTGCTATATGATGTTACAAATCGTAAGAACAAGATTGTATCTTCTCGCTTTGCACATGCGTGCTCGCTATGCAAGGCTCGATTACTTCATGTTGTTAAAAAATGTGGTCAAGCCTCATGTATACTACATTAATAGACATTGCGCACACAAACATGGATTTTCACAGTTTTGTCATTTAACAATGGTTATTGCCAAACTAGCCCGATGACCACGAACACCTAACCCATCGCCATTTGGAATAGGATGTAGTGGATACGTCCATTTCTTCTCATTTCTCCAGATCTAAGGGAGCGTTCTATGAAAATTGCGTCACCCATGGTATAAGAGACGAGCACCATTTGGGAAAAAGAGGACCTTAAGTAAAATTTAATTGGCAATAAGTGAACTTCAATAACAATTGTCTGGATTTTCAAGTACATATACTCACACGCAGAAACAAGAACCAGGCATGTTCATTATCTTGGGCACTCCATGCGAGTGCAAGCAATAGATGAGTTTGAAACTAGGATGGACATTTGCTAACTACCAGGCAAGCAGTCGAGACAAGGATGCCCTAGTTGCTAGTGTTCTAAATCAGGTGACCGAGAATGTTTTGATTGTAGAAATGTCCTAGTCGAGGAGTAAGGCTTGGAGTCTCTCCCGCTCAACTCCACACTCTAGTGATTTACGATAAGTTGTCGCTGATGCCTCCATTGAATTCAAGGCCACTACGAACTATGACGGCAATAATGTGGTCAGCTTTGTCACCATGGGAGTAGATCTAGGAGCTCCTGACACCAAAATGACATATGTGCTTTCTTCCACTTACACCTCAGTTGTGGTATCCTCTGTGCATCATGATGATGTTTTCAATGTTTTTATGCTATCGCTTATGATGCTGCAATGTCCTCCACACCCCTTTGTGAAATAGCCTTGAATGGGTCTTGTAGGTACACGATAAGTGTTGATGCAACGTCGTCCTCGGCTACTACCAATAGAGTAAATTTGATGCTCCTTTTTGCTATGTTATGACTGCTCATATTAAAATGTCCTCTATTACTATGATACCATGTGGCTCCGGTTCAGCCGTTTCATTTGTGGCAACTGCTACAGTACTGATCCCTGCCACAAGTAATGTAGCCCGCATGGATTGTATGACTCCTCCTACCGCCTTTACACTAGAATGGGGTGGTCCTCAAAAACATTCTAAAGGCCCCATTGCCTTCATGAAATTCATAGCCGAAAGTGCAAAAGAGTATTATGTTGCTGTCACCACAATTGCAAGTGCTGGTGGTCTTCCAGCCTCTCACTATTAGTGTGGAAGAATCCAGTGCTAGATCTAGAGTTGTGGCAGAGGTCATGATGGAACAAAACAAGATACACTTCTAATCTAATGTACCTCTGTCATAATGTAGACTGCCCGATTGTAGCTTCTAACATTGTAACATGCAATGATGACACCTTTGTTGTTGATCATGTAGGGCTCTTCAAAGGTGTGCATTCCCCCTTGGAGAATGATATCCACTCCACTCCCAATGTCTTCAAATATTGTGGTGTTATCAGGTTACAAGAGAAACCACTCTTTTAAAAAAATTTGGCACCTTTCATACTGGAGACTTGGGAGCCACCTTCCACATGACCAAAACTTCATTGTTACCAGATGCTCTGTCATGTTTTTCGTAACTGTCGATACTACAGTTCATGCCACTTTCCATATTACCAAAAATGCCTACAAACNCGTCACATTGACCTGGAATATCCTCAAAACCACCCTGTTGTTCTATCTTTACAAAGTGACTCCGGAAGTCTTGAGCTTGGTGGTGGTCCTCGACTTTTGCATGGACACTCGACCGTGTCCCATGAAAGACAAAGGTACTACAACAGTTGACGGTTGGCAGAGATCACATGGCCAGGCGACAACACTCAAACTAGGCGATGAAATCCGATGTTTTGAGTAGCAAAAGACTACTTCGTGTTTAGAGTTTATTGAATTCTTTTTTTTCCAAAACGAACTTGCATTACCCCCCAGAGATTTTCCATTATCCTTGCTATATGATGTTACAAATCGTAAGAACAAGATTGTATCTTCTCGCTTTGCACATGCGTGCTCGCTATGCAAGGCTCGATTACTTCATGTTGTTAAAAAATGTGGTCAATGTATACTACATTAATAGACATTGCGCACACAAACATGGATTTTCACAGTTTTGTCATTTAACAATGGTTATTGCCAAACTAGCCCGATGACCACGAACACCTAACCCATCGCCATTTGGAATAGGATGTAGTGGATATGTCCATTTCTTCTCATTTCTCCAGATCTAAGGGAGCGTTCTATGAAAATTGCGTCACCCATGGTATAAGAGACGAGCACCATTTGGGAAAAAGAGGACCTTAAGTAAAATTTAATTGGCAATAAGTGAACTTCAATAACAATTGTCTGGACTTTCAAGTACATATACTCACACGCAAAAACAAGAACCAGGCATGTTCATTATCTTGGGCACTCCATGCGAGTGCAAGCAATAGATGAGTTTGAAACTAGGATGGACATTTGCTAACTACCAGGCAAGCAGTCGAGACAAGGATGCCCTAGTTGCTAGTGTTCTAAATCAGGTGACCGAGAATGTTTTGATTGTAGAAATGTCCTAGTCGAGGAGTAAGGCTTGGAGTCTCTCCCGCTCAACTCCACACTCTAGTGATATACGATAAGTTGTCGCTGATGCCTCCATTGAATTCAAGGCCACTACGAACTATGACGGCAATAATGTGGTCAGCTTTGTCACCATGGGAGTAGATCTAGGAGCTCCTGACACCAAAATGACATATGTGCTTTCTTCCACTTTCACCTCAGTTGTGGTATCCTCTGTGCATCATGATGATATTTTCAATGTTTTTATGCTATCGCTTATGATGCTGCAATGTCCTCCACACCCCTTTGTGAAATAGCCTTGAATGGGTCTTGTAGGTACACGATAAGTGTTGATGTAACGTCGTCCTCGGCTACTACCAATAGAGTAAACTTGATGCTCCTTTTTGCTATGTTATGACTGCTCATATTAAAATGTCCTCTATTACTATGATACCATGTGGCTCCGGTTCAGCCGTTTCATTTGTGGCAACTGCTACAGTACTGACCCCTGCCACAAGTAATGTAGCCCGCATGGATTATATGACTCCTCCTACCGCCTTTACACTAGAATGGGGTGGTCCTCAAAAACATTCTAAAGGCCCCATTGCCTTCATGAAATTCATAGCCGAAAGTGCAAAAGAGTGTTATGTTGCTGTCACCACAATTGCAAGTGCTGGTGGTCTTCCAGCCTCTCACTATTAGTGTGGAAGAATCCAGTGCTAGATCTAGAGTTGTGGCAGAGGTCATGATGGAACAAAACAAGATACACTTCTAATCTAATGTACCTCTGTCATAATGTAGACTGCCCGATTGTAGCTTCTAACATTGTAATATGCAATGATGACACCTTTGTTGTTGATCATGTAGGGCTCTTCAAAGGTGTGCATTCCCCCTTGGAGAACAATATCCACTCCACTCCCAATGTCTTCAAATATTGTGGTGTTATCAGGTTACAAGAGAAACCACTCTTTTAAAAAAATTTGGCACCTTTCATACTGGAGACTTGGGAGCCACCTTCCACATGACCAAAACTTCATTGTTACCAGATGCTCTGTCATGTTTTTCGTAACTGTCGATACTACAGTTCATGCCACTTTCCATATTACCAAAAATGCCTACAAACTAGCAAAACTTAAATCCTCCTCCATCTGTGAGGGTTTCTTACAATGTGCTCTCAAGGTGGGGAGCTCTTACATTGAAGTCTCCACATGTGAAATTGATGCAAAAGGTAAGCGATCTGCTTCCTCCTCTTTCTCCACTCATGCTAGGTACTAGAATTGTGGATGTGGTGTGAATTCTGATAGAAACTTCCTATTCCCTTTGAATAACGTTTGCATTGTCTCTATGAGGGAACATTCGTCTCACAACGCTCAGAACTCTTTTTCGGGGTAGCTTGCCTCCCCAGGGTAACCTACCTCTTGGACCTTATGCTCTCAAAACTACGCACCTGTTTGTTTATTCCCTCACTTATAGCACTATCGTTTCACTGATTTTGGCGCCCCACTATGCATGGAATTCGTCCTTGTCATATGGGATCCCTCCTTTTTTGTACCCTCTTCTACTTCTTTCTCCCTACCATAATGCATTGACCAACCATCCTTTGGATTTCTTGCCAACTCTAGCAGCCTCCCTTAGTCTTCCTTCACCTAGTGATAGAATTTCATGGCTCAAGGAGCCTCTCACCAACCTTCACCTTTGTAATCAAGGAGATGACACTTATGTGCCCCCTACCTCCCCCCTCTCCCATTCAAGGATCTTGTCTTTCAGTTAGATGGATCCCTTTGTGGTGAAATTTTAGGGGTGTTTGTTAGGAGCATGCATGTCACTCTTCCTTGGATTGAGACTTGGGTACTCAGCAATGTTGCCTCAGTGGCTTGCCATGTGTGGCCAATCTACCTCCCCAGTCAGTGCACCATTATCGTATTCTTGTTTGTCAGATGGTCTTTGTAGTATCACCTTTGCCACCCAAGGCCTTTTTGGCTCCGTTCATTACCTGTTGCATTTGATCCATTCAAGTGCTTGCCATCCAACATTTTAGCATAATCTCTTTGTTGGCCCTCATGATGAATTCTCCTTCTTTTGTTATACCTGCTTTATCATCAGTTCATTCTGTAGTCTGTTGTAGTTCTTAAAGACCATGGAATGGATTTTGTATCATCCCATGGCGTTTCTGTTCAAATGGTATTTTCATCGAGTCACGTCGTCTTGTGTGGCACCCAAGCATGGATATGTTAATTGATTCTGCCTCTTCTCTCGGGTTGTTCCTTAAAGTGACTATGCCCTTGTACATTTGGCCTCCTCTCTCCCCCTATATATACACCCTACCTTCATCGCCACATCTACAATGTTCACACTATTTCATCTCTGGCATGTTCTGTATTCAACATGCCTTGGACCTTGACACGTCGAATCTTTTACAGCCGTATTCAGTAGATTTCCAATATTGGGTCCAAGGGAAGATCCATTGCTCTCCCTAGCCTACTTGGAAAACATTATGTCATGGCATTCTTAGCAGTCTTGGCCACATCATTCAGTGCCTTATGATGGATCATTCTTGTTTGAAATAGGTGTTTCCCTTCCAAAACATCAATGTCTACAACGTTTTCAAGTCTTGGCTCCCTCAAGTCAAACATGTGTGCCATCACAAACTACATTCCTTTTTCTATGAATGTGGCAGTGAGTTCATGGGGTCTATAGCCCACGGTGCACAATTCCAAGTTGTGTGCATGGATCCATCCGCTCCCTGAATATCCCAACAAGACGTTCCCTCCAAATATTATAACCACACTCTTACGTATGGTTTTTGAACGCTCCTGTTTTTTTTGGCACCTCCACGGTATTTGTCTCTGAGGCCTTGTTATACATGATGAAGATTTGGGAGTAGGTCTATCATGCCCATCTTCCATGTCACGTCCCATCGTCTAAATACTGGCATGGAAGTTGTGCTTGCCTTCACTTCACACACATCTGGGGGTGTTTCACCTTCGCTTGGCTCCTGGAGTTCATGTGTGACGGCAAGCTCTCTCCTTGTGGTCCCCTCTACACCTTCCTCGGTGTGTCAACCATGCTCGAATTCCCTCATCTCTGGCACCTAAAGCATCTGTTGTACTATAACTCATAGTCTCTCAAAATTTTAAGTCTACTTATGTTCTTTTTTATTCAGAAATCAAATGGGTACTCTTCCTTTTCTACTGTGCTCGTCTAGAAGAGACATGCGTGTATTTTTTGCTACCCATATTCGCCCATTTGCTATCACTCCAGTTCGACAAGATCCCTTCAACTTCTCAAACAATAACTTTGGACATTTGAATCTAAGAACTCGGGCCATCGTTAGATCGCTTCCTTCCCTTCCAACAAACAGGTGACTTCCCTGAAGAGCTCGAGACGCATTACTGAGTCGCCAACATGCTTGAGTGGGACCCTCATATTCAAGAGCACCTCTTGCCATCATTGAAGCACTCACTTATCTATGATGAAGACACTC
>SZWC01002315.1:91811-122156 GCA_023375785.1 Penium margaritaceum | reverse complement strand
GACAAGATCCCTTCAACTTCTCAAACAATAACTTTGGACATTTGAATCTAAGAACTCGGGCCATCGTTAGATCGCTTCCTTCCCTTCCAACAAACAGGTGACTTCCCTGAAGAGCTCGAGACGCATTACTGAGTCGCCAACATGCTTGAGTGGGACCCTCATATTCAAGAGCACCTCTTGCCATCATTGAAGCACTCACTTATCTATGATGAAGACACTCCTGTCGTGCAATTTCAACTGCCTCGCAACCTCAAAGGTTGCTCCTGACCACCGTATCCAGTTTGAAAGATACATTGTGTAACATCCAAAGCCATGCAACATTCCTAAGAAATATCCTGCACAACATACACCCAAGAAGAGCCCCACGTTTGTTGAGACCTCCGCAGTTCCGCCCACGAGGGAAACCGTCAAGGCCCGCCTCCCCACTGTGAATCCATTATCAGCTGATCCTCTTGGCACATCTAGCAAAGTGGTTGAAGTGCCAAATCCAATGCCGTGGTGCACTGAGTACGTGAACTTGCTCGGAGATGGCCAGCTTCCATGCATTCACGATGCCATGGAGGCTGGTTGATTTACATATGGTGCAGTGCATATTCTGCGGAAGATCTACAGTGAACCTGGAAACCGATGAGTCTATGATAAGCTCAACGCATCTACGGTGTGTGGCAGGTACAAACGTGGAACTTGCACCCTTCTTGCAAAACTTTGTCCATTTCTCACACAAACCTTGTAGGTCAGAGTCCAAGGTCCAAGAACCAAACAAACACATAGCAATCAAGGATCTGAGAGTTTGCCACAATGCCATCCAGATTCTAAAGGCACCATTATTGAAACCGTGAATGGCATGGGAGACGCGAAAGGCATCATCAACTCTGTAATAGTGCGCATATTTCTCCATTTTCTCATTGCAGGTCTGATATGTCCCTTATCCATAACAATGTTTTAGACAACCGCATGATAGACAAAGCATGCACCTCTCCCTTGGAGTAAGTCGCCCGAGTCTGATCCAAGTAGAAGAGGCATGCACTGCTCCTTTGGACCAATTCCCCTTCATCTAAACTGGATGATATAGCCAGCAAACACTACCTAGGACAACTCCTTGTGGCCTAAACATTCCAAATGTTGGCCTTTGGAGCCAAAGGTCATTGGGTGGAACCGTACAGGGGAAAATGTTCTTTGTGACTAGAAAGGGGAGAGGAAGCTTCAGAGAGACATCTCACAACATTCCAAGGTCATTCCTGCTGATTGGTGCCACTTGGCGGTCACAGAGAGCACCATGAAGGCAGTGGGATGATGCAATCAAGATTGTCCCCAAAGTGGCTCCTCCAAGGAGCCACTGCACGCCCAGGCTATTGGCTGGCCCTAGGAATATAAGTACCCATCAGTTTCCTACGGTTCATTACAGTTCTTACCTTTGTGTCTCCTTACAGAGTTGTCAACCAGAGGTAGATACTAAAGAAGCATTGATTTGTCTAAGCCTTAGGAGTTAGCTCCTTGCGTGAAAGTGACTAGTTGCTAAAGACACAGTACAAGGAAGTGATTCCTATGAACCATTTAGTATGGAACCGTTATTCTAAGGGTGATATCTCCTTATTTTTGAAATACTAGGAGTGGACGGCAAGTGCCATTGTGTCCGCCTTGTTTTCTAGTTGGTTTCCTCAGGCCGGTTGACAAAAGGTTATGGGTCCACACAAACTAGTTGAAAGGCACTCGTCCAAACGCTTTTTTGTCCTCTCTATTTTACAGCATGCATCAGCCAGAGTAGCTCTATTTGATCCATCTACTATAACTACTCCAACGGTGGTTGCTGGCACTTGGTGAACATGAGCGAAGGAGCTGCTCTTTCCTTGGGTCCTAACCAGGATAAGCTCTACCTGTGGAGGCAGGACATTGGGTTCACAAGTCTGCATTCATCTTTGTTTGCAGGTTATGAATGGCTGAAGGATAAGTAACAAAATTGCACCTTTTAAATTAATGCTAAACAGTGGCCTGCATCAGCCTCCGTCGACGTCAACGAGGCAGAAAAGCAAAATAGTGGAGAAGCAGGATGAAGACACTTACGATGCTCACTCTTGAGCAGGTCAATGGTGGCATGGATAGATTCATGGGGAAATGAATGTTCTTGTAGAAATGAAAATTGGAGATTATCATGAGAGTGTGCAGGTACTTGAAGATGTTCCTTGGAGAAGAGGTTGAACAATTGAGGAAAGACCATGGGTATGAAGCATGGAGCGCCAAAAACGACATGGCGCGGGCCATCCTTGTGAAATCAGTACATGAGTCATAGCATGTCCATCTCCACGGAATCACACTTGCATCTAAAGCTTATGAGAAACTTGCATGTTTACACCAATTAATATCTCTTGTTAATCGTGTTTTCATCCTTAAAAAACTGATTGTAATGAGAGTGAGTGAAGGAGACTCAAATCCTGGACTTCCTTTTGTAATTTGAAGGACTGCTGCAACAAGTAATCCAAATGCACTGAGAAATCTACACCAACATGCAGGCCATGATCCTCCTCATGACGGTACCTAAAAGATGGGATTCTCTGATCATCGTCTTGGGCGGTTGGAAGGAGGAGGAGCTGACATATGAGGCAATGTCCGAGTACGTGCGCAACGAGGCCATGCGTCGCAGTGGTAGGTAGGCCATAATTTTAGCCTATGCTGCATAGCGTTGTGGTCGCAATGACATCAACTCCTCTTCTGGTCAGAGTGGCAACAAAAGCAGTGGCGGTGTCAGAAAAGGAGGTGGTGGCGGTGGAAAGGGTTCAAAGCCACCTGGGAAGAGCCATGATTGTGGCAAGCTCGAACACTAGTGATGTTGTCCACAACTTATGATGATCCCTTGACACATGTCCATGCTTGTGTGCATCCCTGACAAGACATTCACCTTAGAGCAGTGGAGGATCTGATATGGTCGTGAGAATACCTGGGAATCCAAGACTATCCATCGGTGGCACTCATGACGAGCTGGGGCTCGAGCTCAACCTTTTTAGCCATTTTAGAAGTGAGGTTGACAAGCCGTTTGTATGTTTTCTATTGATCTAACACCGGTTTGTGACTGAACCATGTTGTATGGGCATCTGTTGCGTAGAGTTTTGCACCTTGCTCCGTTTGGTTCTAACGATTCTTGATCCAGATGCCTCAACATGGAGATACATCCAAAAACGTGGTTTTTGACCAGTTTGTCCTCTGTAGGAAAATGCTGCCCGTCGGCGCACAGCCGCCAACGGACGACACTTATGACCTGACTTGCTCATTTTTTACTCTCTCCATTATACTGAAGCAAAGCCTTGGTTCACATGAAGTGTTCCATTCCTGCTCTCACTGTTCCTTGCATGACTTGTGAATTAGCTAGCCAGATCTCTGTTGTGAGGCTAGTGAAGAGTTGAGCTAGGAAGCTTCCATGAATCTTCTCATGGTATCAGAGAAGCAATCTATAGCTTGTTGCATCGTAGAGATGCAACAGTCGTAGCGGTCATAAGCAGGAACCGCACAGCAGCACCAACAGCAGTAGCCCACATCAGTAGTGTCAAGAACTAAGAGGACCCAGCATCATGCTCTAGTGCCAGGCATAGGCCGCATTGGGGTGCATGAAAAAAGTAGTGCAGCAACGCGCCCATCGCAGCAGTAGCGTAACAATAGCAGATGAGAAGTACAACAGCGACACAGCACGAGCGCATCACAAGTGCGAGTTTGCACTGGCGCCTTCAACCGTAGTAGTAGCAGCACTCGCAGCAACATCAGCAACAGCAATAGCGGTAGCAGCCGCGACGGCTGCTGAAGTGGCTTGAGGCCATTATCATTGAGCTTGGCGGCAGCAGCAGAACCAGGAGCAGCAGTAGCGGACTCAACAACAGCAAGCACACTTGAGGTGTCAGCCCTCGGAGGGCCGGAGAGGCTCTTGGTGCCTGCCACCACCTTCACTTTGTGAGAAGATAACTTGCTCTTTTGATCACCATTTTGGACATTTGAGATTACTTTGAAAAGCTCTTATCCTAAGCTATCCAGTGCCACATCTCACGCTTTGTTTCGTGCTGTGTTGCCACCAGAAAAGACCGTAGTAAACCACATATTTGTTTTTCTGCTAAATTTGGACTTAAGAGGGAAAAGTGACATTTTGCCATTTTTTAGAACCTTTTGCGAGCAAAACGTCCGCTAGCGTGTTCATCACAGTGAGGCGCTTCTGTGGTCAACATTTCTCTTGAATTGGACAACCTTCATTTTTTTGTGTCAAATCTTGTAAAATCTCAGAACAACCAGAAATTGGGTTGTCAGCACGAGCAGGTCCACACAGCAGTAGCAGCTAGCAGCAGTGGAAATAGCAATAGCAGCGTGTAGTAGTAGTGTATAGCAACAGTAGCATGCACCAGCAATCACGTGTAGCTACAGCGATCGGCGGCAGCAACAACAGGAGGAGTAGCAACAGGAGGAGCGACATGAGTAGCGACATCATTGGTGGGATTCACAGCAGCGCCGACAGCAGCAGCGGCTACCCTTTGTCTTCCTTGGTCTTTGCCTCTCATCTCGGGTTGGGCTCCCCTTGCTGGTCCCTTGGGTGGGCTGGGGATTGGGACAGATACCCGGAGCTCCCCCAAGATCCTCCTCCTTTTCATGCCCATTGGGGGGCGGGAAATGCTGTAGGATGTTTTCCAGTAGCCGGGGGGGTCCATCCACGGCATTCCCAGGCTGAAGTAGGCCTTGCCAGTTTTTTCCACGCCCATTGGAGTGGGGGAATTGCTGCAGGATTCTTTCTGGCAGCGTTAGACCTCCAGCGACTGTAGTAGTAGGAGTGAGAGCAACGACAGACAGTAGCCACAGTGACGGCAGCAAGAGTAGCTTAGGGGGCAGAGTGCCACTACTATCAGGATTGACAATAGCAGCAGTAGTAGTAAAAGAGCAGTACACTGCAATGACGGCAAGGTAGCAGGCATGGCCATTGCACTATGGTGTCACCATTGCAGTAGCAGTGAGGTAGGCGACTGGTCTCCCTTCCATGTCCTCCACCTCCCTTCCTGCCAGCGACGTCTTTTCCTAGGCACAGCAGCTCACCGCGAGGCCTGCCAGATTGCTGAGCTTAGGCAGCAAATCCTTGCCGCAGCGAATTGTCAGCTTGCCGAGCTCCACCGACCATTGGTGCTCTCCATTTAGGGGAGTACGAGTGACATTGCTGAGGCAAGGGATCCCGCTACTGGTCGTGTCTAGTCCGTAGCGTCACGCCGGAATGGTGGTAATGGTGTCGCCTGTTCTGTTCAATCTCTCAAGTCCTTTGTCTCGCGGGATGGTTCAAGGGTCTGATTGCAGCGTTGTGTTAATTCATGCACAGATCCAGATGACCTGTCATGGCTTCACCGGTCTTAGTCGTGTGCTGTTGCTCATCTGTCGGCATTGTAGCCCTGTGCCAAGCAACCTACTTCTGTCACCTGCACTGTTGCTTGCTGTTACTTCACAACGATAGAGCATGTGACAAATGCCAACTAGATCATCGATATAGGTGCCACCCATCATATGACCTGTCGTTTTCGTGACTTCGTCGTGCTTGGTCATGTTGGGTATATGCAGTCCATGTGCACAACAATTGGTCATGAAGTCCCAGTCCAAGGCGTAGGCGTAGTATTATTCCACGGGCCATCTGGACCCTTGTAAATCTTAGACATTCTGTACGTGCCTGGGTTGCAGCTCTGCTTGCTTCCCGGGCGTGCTTACACTCGTATGGGACTTGGCGTACCCTTCACGGTTGAGGATGCCATTGTGTTTGTTTGTACCATACAAGAGGTGGACTTGCGTGTGAGGGATGTGGATGCCTTGTACCACGTCTCTGGTTACCATACATCTGCTCTGCCCTTGCCCTCCCCATCCTTTGCACGTGTGTTTATGACGGGCACTCTATCACTCGAGCACCAGTGTCTGGTGCACAGTCACCTATGCCACGTTCATTTAGATGCTATTGAACCATCTGGTACACACATAGCCCGTGCTTGGCCTTGATGCAGCGTCTTTCGAGATGTCACCTGAGACCAGTTGTCTCCAATGCGCTCAAGGAAAGATGCACCGAGCAACGTACCCTTCTTCCAACTCACGGGCGCTGCCCCCCCTCGAGTTGGTTCACTCTGACCACTTGGGACCCCTCCTTGTCAAGTTCCAGGAGGACAGAGGGAGGTACGTCCTGACGATCACTGACAAGTTCACCCACATGTGGTAGGTCTTCATTCTTTGTTAGAAGAGTGTTGCTGTCCTTTTGGTGCGCACTTGGCTGGTCATGGCTAAGTGGCAGTCCCGCCACCTCCTCCAGACATTTTGCTAGGATCGTGGCAGGGATTTTCTTGGGGACTTAGTGCAACACTTGTGGCGCTAGGAGTGGCTTACAACCTCTTTGCCCCCACCACTCCTCAGTAGAATGGTGTGTCTGAGTGATGGAACCGCACCATGGATGATGCGGTTTGTTAGAGGCGGGTAGACATCGGCATGCCTGAGGCTTTTGCATTTGAGGACATGGCATACATGACATGGGTGTGGAACCGGACTCCACATGGCATGTTGCCAAACAACCGCACCCCTACGAGCTGTGGTTTGGTTGTCCGTCTGACCTCTAGCTCGCATCAATGTGGGGGTCTCTTACCTGCGTCTGGTTCACACTTGAGCAGCAAGGGTCTAAGCTCTCCCCCCGTGGCTGCATTTGCACATTTGTGGATATCTCCCCTCGTTCCACTGCTTTTCGCTTTTTGGATCCAAGTTGGTACCATATTTTTGAGTCACGTGAAACACTCTTCTTTGAGCACCTCATGTATCACAACTTGACCGCTAGTAGCACGGTGCTGCTGAATGCTCCTGGTTGCATTCCTTCTCATCGCATGGAGGAGTGCATTATGCTAGCTTACTTTGCCTGTCCATGCAACCCTATTGCTCCTGAGTCATCCTACCCCTCGGGTGCCTTGTTATTCCAGCTTGCATCGTCTGCTGTTACCTCGCCAGCCTTACTAGTACTGCCGGCATCACCCGTAACTCCCTTTCCTACCTTGCCAGTGTCACCGTCCTCGTCAATTGTTTCCTCGCCCGCCTTGCCACTGTCACCGACCTCACCAATTTCTGCGTCACTCATCTTGCCAGTGTCGTCGGCGTCCCCCGTTGCTATCTTGTCTGCCTTGCCAGTGTCACCACCGTCGTCCATTGATGCCTCACCCGCCTTGCGAGAGTCGCCATCATTGCCCATTGTTGCCTCGCCTATGTTGACGGCGTCACTCACTGTGCTAGTGTCGCCACCTACTGCCTTACATGACCTTGCATCTCTTGCGTTGGCTGAGCCGTCTGTGTGTGCTTCGTCGGCTCATGTATTTTGGCTGACCATGTCTTTCGCACCTATTATATCTGCGGCCCCTTTGCTGGTTGCGCAGCTCATTGAGCCCTATCTACGTGTTGAGGTTGGACGCTTGCACCCTTACCCCACTTGCAATGTGCGCAGTGGTAACCCTGGCACAGAGGCCCTTAGCCTTATTACTCTGTACCTCAAGGAGGTTCACCCTACCTGCGAGATGGGCCTCGTGCTCCTTAATCACAAGCATCAATGAGTAGTGGACTCTTCAGAGTTGACAGTCATAGTGGGTCCTCCATTTGTCCCCTTTGCCCTGGCCACACGTTGCATGACCGGCGCCAGGCCCGACCCCAGTGTGGTCGGTGTGGCACCTGACCCTAGCACTCTCCACGAGGCTTTGGCTGGGACTGACTCAACCCTCTGGTGCACTACGGGCCAGACTGAGCTTGTTGACCTTAAGGAGTACAAGATCTTTGAGCTCATGGACCTACCTCGTGGTTGTACAGTCGTAAAGGCCAAGTGGGTCTTACACAAAGAGTCGAAACCGGATGGCTTAGTGGAATGCTACAAGGCATGACTGACCGCCAAGGAGTTTTCTCAAGTGGAAGGTATCAACTTCATCAAGACTTTTGCCCTAGTTGGTCGCACGACCAGAGCACTTGCCTTGATGTGCCAGGCAGCCCAGCATGAGTGGGAGCTACACTGGATGAACGTGAATAATGCTTTCTTCCATGGAAAGTTAGAGGAGGAGATCTACATCGTCCAGCCTCCTTGCTTCGAGGACGGCACTGGCAGTGTGTACCGACTACGGAAGGCCTTGTATGGTCAAAAGCAGTCACCTCGTTGTTGGAACAAAGAGATCACCAGCACACTGTTGCGAGCTGGGTAGGTCTAGAGTGCCTCGGACCCCTCTCTCTTCCTCTCATAGGCCCCTACGCTGCTCATACCCATTCTAGTCTACGTCGACGGCCTCCTGATTACTTCCCCCAATCTGAAGGCTGTTGATGCAGCCAGAGCCATGCTGTAGTTAGCGTACAAAATGAAGAACTTGGGGGAGGCCATGGTGCTTTTGGACATGCAGATAATGTGCGATCGCATGCGTTGGACGTTCCTGATTCATTAAGAGCGCTACGCTCTCACCTTGGAGGAGAATTTTGTGGATTTGCTCGCTATTGTCTACACTACATCCACATCCCTCATGCCTGATGGACAGGCTGCCTTGAAGGTCGATGACCGAGCTGAGCTAGGGGAGCTTGTCAACATAACTCTATACCTACGAGCCATCAGTTTGCTCATGTGCCTAGCCACAGCAACGCGATCCAAATTTCCTTCACTGTTAACGTGTTTCCACAGTTCTCCCAGGCACCACGCGTAATGTCTAGAAGCTGATGTCTAATGTGTGAGGCATGTCGTGTCCACCGTGCGCATCAGTCTGTGCTACCACAGTCATCCCTCTATGGTACTTGACGGTTAGACCGACAGTGACTGGACTTGGAGCCCACACGGTAAGAGCCGGACAGGCTTTATCTTGCTCGTAACACTGATCAGGCTGAGTACGTGGCACTTGATGTTGGGGTCTCTGAGAGCGTGTGGCTTGTGCGCCTGTTGCATGAGTTGTGTCAGTCCCTACCCTCCTGTTGTGCTACGCTGCAAAAACCATGATGTGACCGCCATCACTGACAGAACATGTGTGTTTCATGCTTGCACAAAGCACATTATTGTTGAGCATCAGTGTGTGCGCGCACTTGAGCAGAAACGTGAGATCGAGGTCATTTGGGTAAGTATGGATGTACAGCGTGCCAAATTCCTGAAGAAGGCCATGGGCCGTATGAGGTTTTTTCCAGCTGCATTTTTCGTGGAACTTCGTGCTCCACTTGTTGCTGACCGACCTCCTCATGCCAGCTGTTGCTTGTGCATATCATTGCCTATACATTTATGGACTTATTCGCCATCTGGTCATGGGAGAGTGATGTTTTCCACAGCATACGGTGACTCCTCGGCTCATGTCCATGCTCGTGTAGATCCATGATGAGACAGCCACCTCAGACCAGTAGGGAGGGTGACGTAGCCTTAGGAGTATCCTAGAATCCACGGCTATCTATCAAGGACACTCGTGAGGAGCTGGGGCTCAAGCTGGACCATTCTAGGCTTTTTGGAGTAAGGCCGAATGGCCAATTGTATGTTTTCTGTTTATCAGACACTGTTTGGTGACTAAACCATGTTGTATGGGTATTTTTTGCATAGGGTTTTGCACCCTGCTCTGTTTGGTTATGATAGTTTTTGATTCGGATGCCTGAGCAGGGAGATATAGATGAAAACATGGTTTTTGACTGGTTTGTTTGTTGTAGGAAAATGTGGCCTGTCGGCGCACCGCCGCCAGCAGGCGGCACTTATGACCTGACCTGCTCATTCGTCACTCTCTATGCATTGTGTTGAAGTGAAGCCTTGGTTCACAAGACGTGTTCCATTCATGCTCTAACTTTTTTCTTGCATGACCTATGAGTGAGCTAGCCAGATCTGTGCTGTCAAGTTAGTGAACAATTGAGTTAGAAAGCCTTCAGGAATCTTCTCAACTAGGAACAAGAGTGCACGGCTCCCAAGAAGGAAGACAGAGTTGTGGGAGGAAAAAACGAGGGCATAGGAAGGGGTGAGAAAAGTCACCTTTGCATCCATCAGATCCATGTCGGGCATCGCTGCTGCCAAAGATCTGGAGGTCCACTAGATGGATGTCAAGACACCTTTCCTTTATGGGAAGCTAGACAAAGAGGTACTGATGGAAGTGCCTGAGAGAGTCAAGACTACTGAGGGAAAAGTATGCAAAATCGTGAAAGCGCTCTACGGATTGAAGCATGATCCAAAAATGTGGTACAAGGAGATGGACAGCTTCATGGTTGGGTTCACCTTCACGCACTACCACAACGACCCTGGTGCCAACGTACGGGAGGATGAGTGAGGCTTAACATTTGTTGTACGATAGTTGGTCAAAATAATCATTTGCCCATCCTGTGTCGAGATGTTGAACAAGCTGAGGTCGGATCTGAGAGGCAGGTTCAAGATGAAGGACATGGGTCCTCTCGATCTCTAACTTGGGATAACCGTCCACCGCAACTGAGCAACAGGTACCATCGAGTTGGACTAGACCAAGCACATCATGGAGGTCCTAAAGCGCTAAGATATGGAGGAATGCAAGCCCATGAGCACATCCATGAGAATAGAATGTAAGCTCTCCTGTTCCATAAGCCCCAGCCCAGAGGCAAAATGGCGTGAGATGTAGAACATTCCCTACCGTTCTATTGTTGGCAGCCTCATGTATGCCATGGTTGGAACACACCCTGATATTTGCTATGCTGTGGGACAGGTAAGAAGGTTTGTGGACAATCCAGGGCCACAACACTCGCAAGTCGTGATGCGCACCATGCACTATCTATAAAAGACACAACACACGGGACTCCAGTTTAGAGGCCAAGAGGGATCTGACCCGCCGCGCTTTGTGCGTAAGTCAAAAGTGACTGGGGAGGAAGAATTGATGAAAAAACATCCACTTTGGGCTCCATGTGCCTCCTGAATGGTACATTCTCTTTGGATTGCAGGATTGTGTCTCCCTCTCCACCGCTGAGGCAGAGTACATTGTTCTGTCTGCGGCATGTAAGGAGGGAGAATGGCTACACAGGTTACTTGCAGAGATAAAACTACCACACATGGAAGCAACGGTGGTCCACATCAACAACAAGAGTGCCATGCAAATGGCACATGATGATGTCATCTCTTGGCAGACCAAAGTACATCGACATCAAGTACCACTAGTCACGCGACTTGGTCGCAAAGGAGATTGTGGACTTGGAATAAATGAAGACCCAGAAGATGCTTGCAGATTGCATGACAAAAGTAGTTGATAGCGACTAGCACTCTGTAGGTACTTGAGGGATTGGTATGGCCAACGTAGTGGAGGAAGACTGGAGGCCACAGAAAGTGGAGAGAAGATATCTCACATCAAATGGACAGAGGTGTAAGGGAGAATTTATTGATCTGATATGCCCCTTGTCCATAGCAGAAGTTTGGAAAGGCACAGGAAAGACTAGGCATGCACTGCTCCCTTGCAGTAAGTCCCCTAAGTGTGATCCAGACAGACAAGGCATGCACTGCTCCTTTGGAGCAAGTCTCCTTGGTCTTAACTGAATACTATAACCAGTAAACACTATCTAGGACAACACCTTGTCGCTTAGGCATTCCAGAGAGGTTACTGGGTCAAACCCTACAGTGAAGAACTTTCTTTGTGACCAAAAAGGAGATAGGAAGCTTCTTAGAGATATCTTAGAACATTTCAAGGTCCTTCCTAGTGGTCGATGCCACTTGGAGGTCATAGAGAGCGCCATGTAGGTGGGGGGATGATGCAATCCAGATTGCCTCCAAAGTGGCTCCTCCAAAGAGTCACTGTCCGCCTAGGCTAGAGGATGGTTGTAGGACTGTATGTACCTGTCAGTTGCCTGTGGATCATTACAGTTCTTACCTTTGAGACTCCTAGAGGTAGACACAAAAGACGCATTGGTTGGTCTAAGCCCCAAGAGTAAGCTGGGGCAAACGTGCGAACGTGACCAAGTGCTAAGGCCACAATGCAAGGAAGTGATTCCTATGAACTGCTCAGTGTGGAACCACGATTATGAGGGTGATATCTCCTCCTAGTTAAATTACTAGGAGCGGATGGCAAGCGCCATTGTTTCGGTCTTGTTTTCTAGTCCTTTGCCTCAGGCCGGTTGACACTCACCAAGGGGAATCACCCAGATGAATTTCCCGAGAATGGCGAGCGGATGACATTCCCCGAGCATGGATCCAAGCCTTTTTTTGTAAACGCATGCAGTGGTCCTACAGGTTCGGGACAAAGGTGGCGCAGAAGCTTCCCGTCAACTGGGAGGAGTCCGTTGCCACCATGCACAAACGGGTTGCCACATTGATAGTTATGCATCAACTGGAACTGAACTTTGTTGTCGATGGCGATACCGGCATCTCTCTTTTCCCAACAGGGAAGTCCAATGTCAGTTCTTCTATCCACCTCTTGCATTTGACACTTGATGTTTGAATGCAAATCTGACCACACATTCTGTGGGTGCATAGGTGACCACACATACGCGCCTATGGGCTCTATGGAGGTGGCCATCACAGTGCTTGATAACAAGAAGCAGGTTTTCACCCTTGTTGCCTTTAACACGTCGGGCAACATGCTGCTGCTCCAACTCATCTACGCAGGCAAAACCAACTGTTGCCACCCTGACAATGCTGACACCAAACGTGCAACCAAAGTATTACACTTCTCCTTCAACCACACGCCCAACCATTGGGCAAACATGAGGACTACACGGGAGTAGATCATGCAAGTGATCCAACTGTGGTACATGAGGGAATGTGAGCGCACAGGCAAGCCAATGAACAAGTAAAAACTGATTTTGTTAATCGACGCGCAGCGGCTCCACACTTCAAGTGAGTTCCTGGACTTCATCAAGACTCTCTTCCCCTACATCAAGCTGTATTACATCCCCACTGGCTGTACCTCCAAGGCATAGCCAGCGGACGTTGGATGACAGTGTCCTCTGAAGGTAGCCATTAAGATGGCATACCACGAGTGGCACGTTAAGGAGGTGCGCGAGCCTTGCCGCGGGCAACAATGGCAACGTGCACTTTGGGATAGGGAAAATGCAAAACCTGGGGCTGTAATGGGTGCTCAAGTCAGGGCTTTGAAAGGGAATCAGCAGCTTGGGAATTGTGCGTGGGATGCTTGCAGGTTTGACAAATGTTTGGATCTGGCCTTTCGCGAAGTTTCTGCTGAAGAGGCTGTCGGCTCGGATGGTCTCCTCTTTCACAAGAATGTTGTGCCTGAGCCCGAGGATGTCATCGCGCCTCAGTGACGTCAACACCGTTGCGTCAACTCGATTTTTTTTCCCAACCAGAGGGCTTGAGCAACCTGCCCTTTTCCAGAAGTTTGATGCAAATTGCAATGTTGACTGTACTTGAACCCGCTTTCATTATAATGAAATTGTGAATAGTGTGGGAAAAAATTGACTTGTTTACAGAATTTCATGAGTGATTTTCCCAAATGTTTTATAGATAGTTATGTGACACATGGACGAAGGTGAAAAAAGGTTTTGCACAAATTTGAGTGTCAGTACAGTATGTGTTTCTGAGCTGTGTGATGCCCACTTCATTGAACCCAGATTTCTGCAGGATTCCACCCATCTTGCATCTCCCTCCTCTCTTGTCCTGATCTTTTGGATTGGAGGAGGAGCTATGCCAACTCATACTTTGACAATGACCACGTTTCATCATGTGCAGTTCCCTCTGTTTTTCCATCAACCCCTTTGTCATTTTCTCTCAGGAAATCATCTCTGTCTGCTCCAGCATCTGAAATGCAGACGTCATCTTTCTGAGTCTTTTGCATCCAAGTCTCCAACTAAGGCACCTTCATCTGTGTAGTCTGCATCAGTGCGTTGTCAAAAGTCACAGGGAGAAGTGATTAGCAAGGTTTTGTTGCATGCACCTCCTGTGTGATTAACCGCGTTGCGCTTGGGACACGTGAAAAAGTTTTTCTACATAGACTGATGCGGCATTTGCTTGGTCCAGATCACTCAATCACATCCTAGAGAGACAAACACAGTACCAACTTCATTGCATGGCATGATGGTGTGCACCAGTCTTGCAAAGAACACAACAATGTTGGTAATAATTCTTAACGTGAGCACATCGCCTCCAGAAAAGTCCAGTCTGTCCTGCTATGTATGCAGCGTGCTCACCTCTTGAATCCAGCCCCCAAAAGCAGCAACTTGAAATCTGCTGCACATGCTTTTGGTCTATAAATGTCATGTGAATTCCTGCGTGATGCATCATGTGCATGCTCTTGTAACATTATCATCTCTTTGTCTTGTACAATTCCCATTGTCCCTGTTATGAAAACTCTTGTATCCTTTAAGTGACCACTGGACTTGATGCCACTCACTTGCAGAAACTCTATGGTGGTTGACACTTGTTTTCACGGGCTTGGCTTCACCTCCCATGTGCTCACACCAATTTTTTTGGTTTTCTCAGTGAAATTAGACTTTTAATTCTGCGTCTGTTGTTGCTTTTGGAAAACGTAGTAGGTAGTGTTGCTTCCGGGACCTAGCTAGTTTCTATTTGGGAAAATGTGTTTTATTTTTTCTCCTTTTTTCTTTCTTTCTTTCTTTCTTTCTTTCTTTCTTTCTTTTTCTTCCAAAGCAGTAGATGATCTTGCACAATTGTGCTTGCACAGATGCGCTGCATGCATGCCAGGGTAGGGGAGGGGAGGGGGGGGGTATTTTCTTCTTATCTCTTCACATTCTGAAGATTTACTTTGCCGTGTTTCTTCCAACTTGATAGACGTCAATCACCTCGTGTCCCATAAAGCGTCCTCTCACACACAGATTGTTTCAAGGCAGGTTACCTCATTCCTCATGATATTGGAGCACTCAAGAGACTAAACCTCTCCAATCCAGTAAACAGCACAGAAAAGCGGTCAAAACAAGAAGTGGCTATGCTGGGTGCGGCTGATAGGTCCAGGAAAAATGGAGGTCCCACGTCACACTATCCTCTGGTAGAACTGAAATTTGAAGGATAACTCTATCTTCTGGCAGCACTCCTCATCCCAGCTTCCATCTTGGTGCTGATGTACAGCACACACAACATGTAGAAGGTGGAAGTGGTGTTTTAATCCGCCGCCACAACAAAAATAACAGTTGTATGAACAAGGATAGTCTAAGCTGGAATAGCGTTTTTGTGGAGAAATCTGAGCGCTGCAGTCCCGACTGTTTCTCTGATCCAAATCTAGTGGTTCACGTCTTTTGTTTTGGGCAAATCTGAGACTGAGCGTGAGCTTTTTGGTCGCCTCACGCTATGTGAGCAGGAATTCAGAGACAGTCAGTTTGTGAAGGGAATAACGACATTTTGCGTTAGTTGTTTTTTGTACATGGACATGATCAGAAAATTTTTATGGCTTTTCATAAGCTCTCCAATTCACCAAACCACGCGCAATTTGGCCAAGCATAGCCCAAGGTACGCTTGCCGAAGCGCAGGTCTCACCCACCACAAAAGCGTTTAACACCTCCATGGCGCGCACACGCTGTGGCGCCTTCCCTCACGTGCGAGGAGCCTTTCCCAAGGCGGATATCCCATTGCACGTAATGCAGGGGTCCCTTGCACCTTTTTGATATACCTCCCCCACTTTTGGATCGAGCTTGGTGATGGGGTGTGACGAAGTTTGAAACCTGTCCGTGGACTTGCAGTCAGAATTTTAACCCAAGTCCCCGAGTAACAAAATTTTCTACTGAGTTTTGGACGCCGAGCCAGGATTTTGGCGAAGTCCCTTAGTAACAAAGTACACTACAGGATCCGTTGGATTATCCACTGGACGCATCGGCATACCTTCCGGAGCAAAATCTCCAGATGGAACTTTCATTACTTGGTTCGGTCGATTATTCACTGGAAGTCGAGTCGCAGCCAGCTCCCAGAGTCTTTGCGCACACTCTAACTTTGGAATCCCATATTTCTCTCGATACTTGTCCGATTCCGGTGAAGCAACTTCCACCAGATTCAGCAACTTATAAACTTTGAGGTGAAATCATCCAATGAGGATCTGAGCAATTCTCAAGCCGCTAGATCCAACTGTGAGGAATTTCCTTTCTCTGTCGGCTCGTCGGCGCCTCCCGACGCCGCACTTGGGCATGCGGAAGGGCACATTTTCAATGTTCTCTCCCTTGCACCTGCCATGCCCACTGCTCCAGCTTGCTCTTACTCATCTTCCACTGCGTCCTCCAGCTCATCATAGCTGGTCATCCCAAGCTTGTCCCACGCACATCGTGTGCCGGTCCATGGGTTGCGCTTTGGTCGAGCAATCCGCAAGCATGTTGTGCCTAATGCACTGCTCTAGCACCACCTACCCCTTTTCAACCATGTCCTATGCGTAGTGGCAATGCACGTCAAGGTGCTTTGTCCTCCTATGCTGCATCGGGTTATTGGTGAGCGAGATAGAGCCGGTGTTGTCATCTTGCACCACCATAGGCTCGTGCTACAGCACACCAAGTTCCCCTAGCAAAGTGCGGAGCCACATCACCTCCTTTACCGCCTCGGCCAGCGTGATGTACTCAGCTTCCACCGTGGAGGTGGCGACACAGTCCAGTTTCTTGCTACACCACGAGACCGCTGTACCAGCGAGGAAGAACACATAGCCAGATGTGCACTTCCGCTTGTCCACATCTCCAGCATAGTCTGCATTTGTGTAGAAGACAAGATGTAAGGGGTCCGCCCGTCCCTTGCCGAAAAACCTTTGGCGCGTGTGTCACGTTGCCTGCAGGTAGCGGAGGATGCTCTTGACGACCTGCCTGCGTAGTGGCCATGTACCTACTCACTTGCCCTACCGCGTAGGCCAGGTCCGGTCGAGTCGCCACCATGACGTACATGAAGCTGCCCACCACCGATTGGTAGGACACCCGTGCCATATCCTCCAGCTCTTCTTTTGTTTACGGCGCCATTGCCGCACTCAGTTGCCGCACAAGTTGTGGAGACCGGATTGCCAACTGGTTTGCAGTCCTCCATGCCGTAGCGCTTCAGCACCTCGGCCATGTGTTTGGCCTGTTGCAGCTCAACCGTGCGCGCCCTCTGATTCCGCAGAATGCTCACCCCGAGGTAGAACTCCAACTCCCCTATATCCGACATGTGGAACCAGCTGCTCAACTGCTCCTTTAGCTGCTGTAGGCTCAACAAGTCTGAGGAGCAAAAGATCAGATCGTCCACGTTAAGTGCAATGATCTGATGGAGCTTCTCACTACGCCGCACATACACCTTGTGATTCGCCTCACATCGCTTGAAGCCAATTTGCGCCATGAAGTTGTCCATTTGTTGGTACCAGCATCAGGGCCATTGTTTTAGCCCGTACAAGGACTTCCTTAGCTTGCACACCTTGCCCTCCGGTGCCTCCACCCCCTCCGGAACCTTCATGTAGATTTCTTTGTCAATGATGCCGTTGAGGAAGGCCATTTAACATCCATCTAGTGGAGCCCCATATCTTTCGCGGCTGCCACAGTAAGAATCATGCGGATGCTTGTGAACTTGGAGACAGGGGCAGACGTCTCATCATAGTCCTCGCCCTTACACTGTCCGTACCCCTTTACCACAAGCCGCACCTTGTACTTGTCCACCACAACTTCCTTTGTGAACTTGGTCTTGAAGACCCACTTGGAGCCAATAACCTTGGCGTCTTTCGGCCTATCAACCAGCTACCATGTGTCGTTTTTTGAAATAGAAGCCAACTCCAACTTGATGGTGGCATCCCACTGCTCCCCCTCGGGCCGCGCAAGTGCCTCTTGCATGGTCGTTGGCTCCGTTGATGTAGCTAGCATGCACCGCTTCATGCAGATTCATTGACTGGTGCCTGCATCAAAACGCTTCCCCGCTCTCCGCTGCCTCCTGCTGTGGCACCATAATCCAATGCTCTGTTGTAATTCTTCCGACGCTCTGCTTAATCAGCAACATGAAGGCTCCCCAGGGATCTCTCTCGCTCCGGCGAATCATTAATCAGATGGGCGACGCGTTTGGAGGAATATTCTCCGACGCCCCACGCAAACTCCATCGGGAGTGTGCGCTTCACCACCTGTTGTGCCTCCTCCCACGGATCTTTCCACCAGATCTCCAGCCCAGGTGCATCATCGTCGGAGTCCTCTGCGTCGGCAGTTGCACTTGCTACACCATTGCACTCCAACGTCGCATCTTTGACCTCTGCGTCCACTGGCTCCTCCTCATAGTCAAGGATTTGTAACCACTTCCCCTATATTGGAGTGTTCTCGATGCTCATGTCGTTGCTTCTACTACTGAAGCCATGCTGCTCGTCAAACTTGAGGTCACATGTACGAATGATCTCTTACGTGCGTGGCTCCCAGAGCTGATACGCCTTTTGCGTGCTCTCGTAGCCGAGGAACAAGCACGGCTTGGCCCGCGGTTTGAGCTTACTATTGCGTCATTGCGCCACCTGCACCATCGCGTGCTCCTTGTGTCAATGCGCCGGATAGCAACGGTCTAGAAAACGGGTCCCGACATGGGAGGCCGCCAACCGCTCTTGGTATTGCAACCAAGATAGCATATCACCCTCGAACGAGGGATCCACACTTTAGGTTCGTTTGGTTTGCAACCTCACGAAGTCCGCATGTTGGTCTTTAGTGTCTACCTTTGGTTGGACACTCTGTCAGGAGTCGCAAAGGCAAGAACTGTAAATGGATGCATACAAGGTACAGGCTTTTATACTTGCAGAGCTTTGCTAAAGCTTCTGCTTGTAGTGGCTCCACTTGAGCCAACCTCAACCTACTGTCGTACTTGGCGCGTCCTTAGACCACCAAGTGTCATCCTCAAGGCAGGCTCTAGTAAGCTTCCTAGAAGCTTCCTGTCCCAGTTTTGGCCACAAAGAAAATTGCGGCCGTTGCGGGGTTTGAACTCGCGACCTCTGGTTTGAGACTCCGGTGCCTAATCAACCAAGCCAAAAAGGTACTGTTCCTATGATGAGCCACAGGGCACATACCCATTATGGGCAGTGCATTCCTGGCCCATCTCAGAATAGACCAAGGGGACATACTCCATAGAGCAGTGCATGCCTTGTCTGTATGTGTAGCTAGCCAGCTAGGCAGTGGACAAGGTGCATACTATTTCAACAAATCTCTCCCTTGCACCTCTGTCCATCTGTCCCTTGCTTGGCTCCATCAATGCCTTGGAGCTCACCCTTCCTCTGCCGCACTCCTCATGCTGAATCCACGAATGCCTGCATAATGCAAGTCGCTCTCCACCGGCTTGGTCATGCAGTCAGCAAGCATACTCTTTGTTCCGCAGTGCTACAATTCCACCACGTTCTTCATGACCAGGTCACGTGAGTAGTGGTAACGTATGTCGATGTGCTTTGTTCGCCGGGAGATGATCTTGTCTTCAGCCATCGAGATGGCGCTCATGTTGTCCACGTGTACGATCGTGGCGTCCTTCTGTGGCACTGTCATTTTGCCAAGCAGGTTGCGAAGCCATTGAGTCTCCTTGCACACCTCAGACAAAGCAACGTACTCTGCCTCAGCCGTGGACACGGAAACACAATCCTTCTTCCTGTTGGCCCATGAGATGGCAGCGCCATTCAAGATACACACGTATCCATAGGTGGATTTCCTGTCGTCAATATTTCCTCCCCAGTCAGCGTCGGTGTAGCACTTTAGACGAAGGGGGTCCGTTCCTTCTTGGCCTCCAAGGGTCAGGCCCATGTGACGTGTCTTCTGCAGGTAGCGCAAGATGCGCTTGATTGCCTGCCAATGTTGTGGCCCAGGGTTGGCCACGAATCTGCTCACTTGTCCCACAGCATAGCAGATGTCCGGACGAGTCCCTACCATGGCGTACATGATGCTACCCACGGCGGACTGGTAGGGGATGTCTTGCATCTCCCTTTGTTCTGCTTTGTTTCTTGGCGACATGGAGGCCTTCGGCTTTGTGTCGGTCGTCATTAGGGTGCTGACAGGTTTGTAGTCTTCCATGTGGTAGCACTTCAGTACCTCACCAATGTATTTGGTTTGGTTGAGTTTGATGGTGCCTGCTACTCGGTTGCGGTGGATGGCAATCCAAGGTAGTACTCGAGAGGACCCATGTCCTTCATCTTGAACCTTTTGCAGAGGTCAGACTTCAGCCCATCCAGCAGCTCAATTGAAGACGAGCAGATGATCAGATCATCCACGTACAGCGCAACCAGCATCAGCCCTCTCCCATCATCGTGCACGTACATGCTCGGGTCATTCTGGCAATGCGCGAAGGAGAGGCCGGTCATGAAACCGTCCATGTCTTTGTACCACATCCTTGGGGCCTTTTTCAGCCCGTAGAGCGCTTTCACCAACTTGCACACCTTGCCCTTGGGAGCTTCGACTCCTTCGGGCACCTCCATCAGCACTTCCTTGTCAAGCTTCCCATAAAGGAAAGCTGTCCTGACGTCCATCTGGTGTATCTCCAAGTTCTTTGCGGTAGCAATGCCAAGGAGAGAGCGGATGGAGGCAAAGGTCATGACGGGCACAAATGTCTCATCGTACTCCGAGCCCGGGCGTTGAGAGAACTCCTTAGCCACTATCCTTGCCTTGAACTTGTCGATGTTGCCGTCTTGCTTCTTCTTCACTCAGAGGACCCACTTGGATC
The DNA here is from genome assembly GCA_023375785.1 of Penium margaritaceum. Lineage (NCBI taxonomy): Eukaryota > Viridiplantae > Streptophyta > Zygnematophyceae > Desmidiales > Peniaceae > Penium > Penium margaritaceum. Next base: position 101,650 of record SZWC01002315.1, on the reverse strand, counting down.
CCACCACGTGGGCCTTGTCGGGTCTATCCACCAGCACCCATGTGCCGTTCTCAGCAATGGATACGAGGTCGCTATCCACTGCCTCCTTCCACTTGGCCGCATCTGGGCCATTCATGGCCTCCGTCACTGTGGATGGCTCTCCCTGAGCCATGCACGACCAGCTAAGGCCGGTCCAATCATCCTCATACCACAAAGGTGCTCTCTTTGGTCGCAAACTGCGCCGGGGTAATGGTGCCGCTTCTTGCTTTGGTGCTGGTGCTTCCACAGGTGGTGGTTTTTCGTCGTTGTCGTCGTCGTCAAAAGAGTCGTCAGACTCCAAGTCAGACTCAGAAGCCTCGGACGGCTCGGTATCCGCGTCCATGTCAGATGCTGCATCATCCTCCGCAGCCACTCTCCCATTCCCACCACCTGCTGGCAAGGCGAGCCAGTTGTCGGGTGCTTGGTCTCCGAACTCATGCAATACTATCCACTCTCCCGCTTTGGGAGTGAGGGTCGGGTCCAGCAGCTCTCCCTTTCCAAGGGTGCGTTCGTCGAACACGACGTTGCGGCTCCTCACGAGCTTGCCTGCTGCCTGGTCCCAAAGCCGATAGGCTTTGTGTGACGTGTCGTACCCAACCATGATGCACTTCTTGGAGCGTGCGTCGAGCTTGCCTCCACCTTCTCCCGACTGGATCTTCACCCATGCAGTTGACCCGAACACCTTCAGATGAGATGCGTTGGGTTTCTTTCCCGACCATGTTTCCTGTGGGGTCTTCAGCTGCTTGTCCTGCTCCTTTCCACGCTTCCGCAAGGCGGTCGCTGGTATGAGGTTCAAGAGGTAGCAAGCCGTTGTTGTTGCTTCAGCCCAAAAGCGAGGTGGGAGCTTGGCGCCGAAGAGCATGCTTCGCACCATGCCGAGTAGGGTCTGGTTCATCCTCTCGGCAACGCCATCGCTTTGGGGGTTGGAAGGGGTGGTTTGCTCGTGGCGGATGCCATGATGCTTGAGCCGAGGCTTGCATGCCTCGTACTCACCCCCGTTGTCACTTCGGAGCGCCTTCACCTTCTTGGACGTTTGCCGCTCCACCATGGCAATGAACTTGAGGAGCCTCTCCTTGACCTCTCCCTCGAGGATCCACAACTTGTGGCTGTGGCCGTCAATGAAGGTCAGGAAGTACTTGCTTCCTCCGTTAGAAAGTGTGCGGAAGGGTCCACACACGTCACTATGTATCAGTTCCAAGACGTGCTCCGCTCGTTGACCTCCTCTCCCAAACGGCTTCTTCTTTGCCTTCGCTTGGAGGCATGGTTCACACAATGTACACCCTTCGCCCTGCTTCATAGTGCACCCTTCCATTCCGCGGACTACCTCTTGCTCTTGCACCTTTTGCAGCGTGCTGTTGGCCACGTGGCCAAATCGCCAGTGCCACAGCTCAGCATCTGTGTCCTTGGTTGATGTGGCGGCCGCAGCGGTCGCCAGTGGTGCATCCTTTGGCTCCGGTGCAACTGTATTGGTGGCACATGCGAGTCCCTCATCCGACGCCTTGGTGACTTTGGTTTGAAGCACGTAGAGGCCGTCGACTCTTGGAACTTGAAGCATGAGGTCGTCTTTGGTGTGCAAAATCTGGATGTCCTCGTTTTTGAGGGCCACGGCTTCCTTGTTGGTGAACACCACTGTCATGTTGTTGTCGGTGATTTGTGAGACGGACAGCAAGTTGGTTGCAAAGGAGGGCATGTACACCACCTTTTGAAGCTTGACTGCCTTCTCCGCACCATTCAGGTTGAACGTGATCACCTTGTCCCCTTTGTCCATGGCTTGGACGACGCCACCGTTTGCACACTTGATGCGCATGACAGATTCGGCCATGGAGACAAATCCACCCTTCTCTTTTGATGAGTGGTGGTTGGTGCCCGAGTCAAGGGCAAATGCCCCGGGCCTAAGAATCGCTGCGCCCTTCATGGGAAGCCCCCTAGCCATCATGTTGGTGAGCTCCTTCTTCTCCTTTCCACCTTTGTTCCCGCCTTCTCTCTTAGGACTACGACAGTCCCTAGCCCAGAGCCCAGCCTTGCCACAGTTGTGACAATTGCCGGGCTTCTGGCAACTCTTCCTGCCACCATTGCCTTTCCCTCTACCGCCACCGCTTCCGTTGTTGCCTCGACTGGAGCGAGAGCTTGCACTTCGTCCACCGAAGCGTGAGGCATAGGCTGAGATGTTTGCCTCAGCGCCACTGCGTCGCATGGACTCGTTGCGGAGGTGTTCGGTGACAGGCTCGTACGTCAGATCTGCCTCCTTCCAATCGCCAAATACGGTGATCAAGGACCCCAAGCTTTCCGGCAGTGCCATTAGAAGGATCATGGCACGCATGTTGGAGTCGAGATTCCATTCCATTTGCAGGACCTCCTGGAGCACGTTGTCGAACGACTGCAAAAATACAGGTATCGATTCTCCTTTGCTCACCCTCATCGACATCAACCGTTGGAAGATGAAGATTCGCTTTGCTAGGGCGTTCGATTGATGCACGCGTGCAAGTTTTGCATGGGCCTCGGCAGCCGACGTGCATCCTGTGATGTGGGAGTGTTGAGTCTCGTTGATGGACGTCACAAGAATGGCGAGAGCCATGTTGNGCCACGTGCGCGCACCCTACCTGAAGAAGCCGATGGAGCCGATGGAGCAGATGGAGCCGTCTGTTGGTCGTATCCCTGTTGTACCTGTGCGCCCTACAAGACCACGCGTTAGTCGGTCTTGGAAGCGTGCCTTAGAGCCAGAAGTGTGGGCCCATAACCCTTTGTCAATGCGCCGGATAGCAACGGTCTAGAAAACGGGTCCCGACATGGGAGGCCGCCAACTGCTCTTGGTATTGCAACCAAGATAACATATCACCCTCAAACGAGGGATCCACACTTTAGGTTCGTTTGGTTTGCAACCTTACGAAGTCCGCATGTTGGTCTTTAGTGTCTAGCTTTGGTTGGACACTCTGTGAGGAGTCTCAAAGGCAAGAACTGTAAATGGATGCATGCAAGGTACAGGCTTTTATACTTGCAGAGCTTTGCTAAAGCTTCTGCTTGTAGTGGCTCCACTAGAGCCAACCTCAACCTACAGTCCTACTTGGCGCGTCCTTAGACCGCCAAGTGTCATCCTCAAGGCAGGCTCTAGTAAGCTTCCTAGAAGCTTCCTGTCCCAGTTTTGGCCACAAAGAAAATTGCGGCCGTCACGGGGTTTGAACCCGCAACCTCTCGTTTGAGACTCCGGTGCCTAATCAACCAAGCCAAAAAGGTATGGTTCCTATGATGAGCCACGAGGGATATGCCCATTATGGGCAGTGCATTCCTGGCCCATCTCAGAACAGACCAAGGGGAAATACTCCATAGAGGAGTGCATGCCTTGTCTGTATGTGTAGCTAGCCAGCTAGGCAGTGGACAAGGTGCATACTATTTCAACACCTTGCACCTGAACACCTTCAGGTGTGCCATGTTTGGCTTGCGCCCCCTCCAAACCTCTTGCGGTATCTTCTTGCTGTCCTTACCCTTTAGTACCATTGTTGGGGTGAGGTTGATTGTGTAGCTTGCTGTAAGCATAGCCTCCATCAAGAATCCTCACGGTAATCCCGCATCCACAAGCATGGTCCACACCATGTTTAACAGCGTCTGATTTTCCTGCACCGCCCACTCTGTTGGACTGTGGCAAGTATGTCGTAGTGGGTTCCCACTTGATGCCCTGCCGCTTCATCCACCTATCCCAACCCACGTACTCTCCACCATTGTCAGTGCATAGAGCTTTGACCTTCTAGCCGCTGTGCCTCTCGACCGCTGCGACGTACCCCTTCAGCCGGTCCGGGACGTCGCCTTTCCGCTGCATGAAGTACACATAGAGATTCCTGCTATAGTCATCGATGAAGGTGAAAAGATGTTTCAGGCCGCTGATGGATGCCGTTTTGAATGGTCTGCACACGCTAGGCACAATCTCCAGTAGGTCCTTTGCGTAATCTGCGTTCTTGTTCAACGGTTTGCGCCATGCCTTGCACGAAATGCAAAGCTCGCACTTCTTGTGCGCTATTGCATCTGCTGCCGGGTCTTCTGCACCGTCGATGACGAGGCCGCACACCATATCATGCTTTGCCATCTCCTTAACAGTTGTGGGTGCCGAATGCCCTAACTGTTGGAGCCAGAGCTCCAGATCAGTGCTTCCTCCATTGGCCATGTTGATGACACGCTCTTGCGATTTTGCTGCATCCGATACCGTGGGGATCACCGTGGACTCCAGGATGTAGAGACTGCCCTTGCGCTTGGCCTCCATCACAATCTTGCCGCCACCGTCGTTGCGCGCCACTGCACCTTTCCTGTGTAAGATCACCTTGTACCCCTTATCAGTCAAGTGGCTGACACTCAAGATGTCAGCCAGGCTAGGGACATGTTGCATTTCACAGATTGTGCGTAGCTCCTTCTTACCGCCCACCACGACTTCCACCTCCACGTCACCTTCACCGGCCGCCGGCCCGAATTTGTCGTTCGTAACGATGATTGACTTGGAGGACTTCTCGTAGGTAAAAAACCCCACATTCTTGACCTGGGTGTGCTCCTCGGCCTCACTATCTAGGCACCGCCTGTTGGCCTTCTTGAGGAAGTGGTTCTTGTTATTGTTGAGGAGCCCCTTGGCTTTGGTGTTTTTGCAACCGGCCTTCGCCTCCTCCAGGCATGCACGAGCCCAATGGCCCTCCTTGCCGCAGTTGTAGCACGCACCTTTCTTGGCGTCTTACTTGCCACTTCCCTTTTTGCTGCTTCCTTTGCTCTGGCTTCTGTCACCACGTATTATGGTGACGAGGGCCAATGAGGGAGACGAGGACTCCCCACAGCTCCAGAGCTATGCCTCGTTGGAGATAAAATCTACGACCGCACCATGTGTGAGCTTGTCCTCCGACCATCCTCCAAGAACGGTGATGAGTGGACCCCAACTTTCAGGTAGGGCCATGAGGAGGGCCACCGCCTGCAGCTACATGTTGATTCTTCCATCCCACGACGTTGTATTGTGAGGCAAGCGACTCGATCTGCTGCATGGTAGAGATGACATCATCTCCCTCCTCGATTCTCACCGTGAAGAGTCGCTTCATTGCAAAAATTTTGTTTGCAAGCGACTTGGATTGGTGGATGGCACAGAGTTTTGTCCAAGGTTTGACTACCAGCTCGCAGCCTTGGAAGTAGCCCCACTACGACTCGGCTGTTCTGGACACCAGGAGCATGGGCACCTCTGTGTTCTTATTTCCAAAGGCCTCCTTCTCCGTGTCCGCAATAGTCGCCTCTACGAGCATCTCCTTTCCCAACATGATGTTCAGCAGCCCCTTATGCGCGAGGTGCAGCTCAAACTGCCACCTCCATAGCCCAAAGCCTGGGCCACCCGCATGCTTTTGGATGGGCTGCGTCTCCTTCTACGCCATCTGTGCAGCTTCTACTCCGACAGGTTCCCAGAAGTTCACGATGACGACCAAGATGAAAGTCCCATGCGCTGCGGAAGATGTGAACGTAGGAGATGATCAGACCCATGGGCCCATAACCATTTGTGAAGAAATCCGTGTGGTGTCGTCCCGACTGTTGGTCTGGTCCAAATCTTGTGGTTCACGTTTTTCGTTTTGGGCGAATCTCAGACTGAGCGTGAACTTTTTGATCGCCTCACGCTATGTGAGTAGGAATTTAGAGACAGTCAGTTAGCGAAGGGAATAACGTCGTTCTGCCTTTTTTTTTTTGTACATAGTCATGAGCTCTCCAACGCACCAAACTGCACGTAGTTCGGCAAATCGTAGCCCACGTTACGCTTCCCGAAAGGCAGGTCACACCCACCACAAGTCTGACACCACCACACGCCATGGCGCCTTCCTTCATGCACAAAGAGCCTTCTCCAAGGCGCAGATCCTATTTCACATAATGTAGGGGTCCCCTGCACTGTTTTGACGTAAATCCCCCACTTCTGGGTCGAGTTTGGTGATGGGGTGTGACGAGGTTTGAAACCTGTCCATTGACCTGCAGTCCGAATTTTGACCAAGTCCCAGAGTAGCAAAACGTTCTACTGGGTTTCGGACGCCGAGCCAGGATTTTGGCTAAGTCCCTCAGTAACAAAATACACTATAGGATCCGGTGGATTATCCACCAGACGCCTTGGCAGACCTTCCGGAGAAAAATCTCCAGTTGGAACTATTGTTATTTGATCCGGTCGATTATTCACTGGAAGTCCAGTCGCGGCCGGCTCCCAGAGCAACTGCGCACACCCTAACTTTGGAAGTCCATATCTTCCTTGATACTTGTCCGATTCTGGTGAAACAACTTCCACTGGATTTAACAACTCATAAAATTTGAGGTAACATCATCAATTGATTGATGATTGCACCTCTGAGCAATCCTCGAGCTGCTATATCTGACTGCAAGGAATTTCTTCTCTCTGGTGGCTCGTTAGTGCGTCCCGGGCCGCACTTGGGCATGTGGAGGGGAAAAGTTTCAACAGTTCTGAGCCGGAATGATGACAGTATCTGCAACAGCAGCCACGGAATTCTGAGGCACACTTCTTTCAGCAGTAGCACCTTCCGGCACACTCCATGCTACAACAACAGCAGCTCTTGTACCCTTTGGTACAACATCTGTTATTGCTACAGAAGCATCAATAGCAGCTTCTAGAGAATGGATTCATTCTGAAACAAGAGCTGAAAGAAGCAAGAAGAAGGAAATGGAAGTGGTGAGTTGACATAAGCAGAAAGGAAGAAAGCAGAAGCAGAAAGAGAGTCTTGAAAGCAAAAGAAGAAAACAGGGTATGTAGGTAAGTGAAATGTAGAAAAGGGCATGCAAGGAGAAATCAAGAGGATGCTGAGTGATGTTGGAGTGACAAGTGAAGGAGCAGAGTGAGCTGAGAAAAGATACACAAGGGGTGAGCTGAGTGGTTGGTGAAGAATGAGCAGTTAAGGTAATGGCAAAGCAAGGACACAACAGCGAGGCCACGGGACCAAATTCCAACAGAATGGAATGACTGTTTTGTTTGAACTAGGAGGGAATAAACTTTATCATTTCAATCTAACTGAATGGAGAAGAGTCTTCCACCTAAGATGTACGCAGATTTGCGACATGATTGCTTCCATGCTAGATGTACGCAGATTTGCAACATGATTTCTTAGTAGAGGCAGCTTGGGTCAGAGACAGTGGTGGTCGTTCAGTTTTCCATTGCCGGGGATTTTTTGGATAAGCATTTGAACCGTTTCTAAATCTCAGCATATCAAAGGGGTGTGTGGACAGTACTGTCGGTATTAACTTCAGTATTCCAACAGTGCCCCTTAAGCTCAACACCTAGTGGAATTTGGTAGTTGATTGTTTTCAGTGGGTGGAGGGATGGTATGTGATAGAAAACATGTCAACAAGGAATTCTTTCATCTGCTTCATTCTCAACATGTCAATGAGTGAATCATTCCAATGAAGGTGTGGGAGAGAATGCACTCAGCAAGGTGAGTGTTGCCAAGGATGTTGAGTAGCTGAACACTCTGATGATGGTAGCTACTGGAACTATCCATTCTCCTACGAAGCTGAAAACACATTTTGAGAATTTCGGGTGAAGTGGTTGAACATAATTGCCTGTCATGTGTGCTCCAGGTGATGGATCAATGGTGAGCGGTTTTTTATTGCTAGTTCTGAATTTTGTAGGAAACTGAGGGTGTTTTTTTGGTCATGATTGTTTTTCCGATATCTGTCTTACCAATGAGACCTATGGATTCCTTCCGGGAGAGAGGTTTTTCCCTCATGAATGTGGTACAGTGGGTGCTGGGAAGGACATGGAGGGTGCTCCTGCTGATAAACTATAGAGGCAAAGATTCAACGGGGCATCCAACGTGCCATGGCAGATGCTGCTGGCTTTGTGTGATGGGCACTTTTAGGCTCAAGTGATCACAGAACCACAGGATGAACTATGAGGGAATAGTGCTTCTCTAGAAAGGAGAGTATGACAAGGGGAAGATATTCGGTTGAATCCCAGAAAGAAGTGTGGCTATTGCTGCTGTGGACGCAGAGATGAGCCTCTGATGCTGATGTTTCTGCTTCTGNAACTATAGAGGCAAAGATTCAACGGGGCATCCAACGTGCCATGGCAGATGCTGCTGGCTTTGTGTGATGGGCACTTTTAGGCTCAAGTGATCACAGAACCACAGGATGAACCATGAGGGAATAGTGCTTCTCTAGAAAGGAGAGTATGACAAGGGGAAGATATTCGGTTGAATCCCAGAAAGAAGTGTGGCTATTGCTGCTGTGGACGCAGAGATGAGCCTCTGATGCTGATGTTTCTGCTTCTGCTGCTGCAGCTGTTGCTGCTGAAGATGATAAGAAAACGCGGGTGTGGAACTGAGGTTCGGGCACGAGTTAAATTTCTACCGCTGCTGCTAAGAGCCACCATGGATGGAGGACTGAAGTTGGGGTGAGAGATGAACAGATGATGATGTAATGGTCGCTGCGATGAAGCCACATGCGATGTTCCTGCTGACTATAGTAGTTGGCGTTGGGAAAAACCCAGGCGCTGCTGCTAATGATGGCGTGGGTGCAGGACCAAGTTTATACACAATTTGAACTGTTGCTCCTGAATGGGGAGTAGAATGAAAGCAAGGGAAAGGCAACAGCAACCTTGCCGTAAGAAGCACTGCTGCTACTGATGTAGGCACAGGGCTGATTTCAGCTCTTTTCTTACTTGATTTCCTAGAGTGGAGGTAGTGGCAGAACCAGTTGTGTTGAGTACTACTGTCACTAATGAAAAGACGGAGTCGGCTTAAGGAAGAAATCAGGACACAAAGGGTGTAGAGGTCTGAGGGTGATGCAACACCACATGAAGTTGGATGATGCCATATCAATCCTGCTTAATCCATAATGAAGTGTGAAATGTGCTCGAATACAGAGACAGGCTTTGCCCATGTATCATCAGGTGATTGGTTACTTCATCGAAGCACGCTGATGAGGAGTAGGTGGAGGGCAAAACCACATGAAAAGCTGGTGCTCAAGGAGGACGTGATGGGGCATGGAGATATGCACCACCCAGGTCACGAAGGGTTACAACAGATGGTCAGTTCTTTTTCCTAGAACAATTTTAACTGAGAGAATGTTTGCAGGGGTGAGACCACGTGTGTTGCACTGGTGTTGCTGAAGGGGCCTGAATGCAACAAAGTTGCGACACAACAGTTCACATGGGATTCAGCGTGGTTGTTTTGTCAAGGTTCTGACAAAGTATGAGGCCTGGGCACAGGAGCAAACATTCGTGAGAGAACTGCTGAGGTGTTGACACAGCCGAGCCACGAATGCAAATGCAATTCTGATGTTAGTGCATGTGTGCCATGCTGGTGAGGCTGTTGGAATTGCTTCTGGAGGATAACAATTTCTGCAGCGTGAGAGTGGTGGAAGAGAAAGCTGTGTGCCTTGAGAAGGTTGAGCCAATTAAAGGCCGGGACGTGATGCTAAGGATGCCAACCATTGTACTTGGGTCTTGAGGCCTGCAGGACATCACTATTTGTCTGAAGAATGCAACAACAATAACTTGACAGAAACATGGCAAGAAGCTGGAGAGATATTGTGGCACAGAGACGTGGACTTTGCAAAGTATGGTTACAAGACTGGAGGGCGTCGGTATCCACCCGTGTTGGTATGTCAGTCACGGTGACCTTTGGACTTGTTGCCACTCACTCACTGGGACGCAGGGACGCTCGACGGCTACTTCGATAGCATCAGCTTCAGCTGCTGCATCCTCATGTGCTCTGTAGAGGTTTCTCTGTGACCATCTCCCGGGAACCATTTTCTCAATGGTGTTATCCGTACTTATGCATGACCTAGTTATGTAGGGCTTCTGTTTCTGCACCTGGCATTTCTTT
>SZWC01002315.1:60277-88475 GCA_023375785.1 Penium margaritaceum | reverse complement strand
CTCTCTCTCTGTGCATTAGACCAGGTCTTTATTCAAGTTCCAGCATGGTCCAGACATGTCTGCTCCAGCCTGAAGTATCCCTCTCCAACCTTGGCCTCCAGTTGTCCCCTCTGGTGTGAGTTTGGATGTTGAGTTCAAGGGTCACCGTTGTTTTTGAGATGGAGCCCTTTGGGGCTCGTTGAGTGGTGGAGTTACGTCACCTCTGGATTGGATTGAGCATTGGCAGCTGTTCACCCTGTCAAATCTCCTCGTTGTGAGTTCAGGACGAGCAGAGAGCTCTGCTGATTTTGTTGGTAGCATTCCTTTGTGTCATGTAGTTGCTCCACCTTTTGTGTTACATGACTTCTAGATCATTGATTCCAGAACCACTCATCCATGACATCGTCTCGTGCTGAGTTCGCCTCGTTGGGGCCCGTTGGTGACGTTTGTTTCTTCCTCACTTGATACTAACAGATGTTGCCAGTGCAAAGCGTTTATGTTGTGCATTTTGTTGGTCCCTCTGGTGATTTTTTCCTATCCAATGTGCTCTTTGGGCATGCGCTTGAGGTCAAAATACCATCTATTACTGCCCTTAATGATCAGGGCATGGAATTTCTCTCGTCTCATGGCATCAGCACGGTGTCGTTTTAGCCTCTGGCCTTGCTGACCTACGTGGTTTAGGTTGTGAAAAGCTACATTGCATGCCCTTGTTTTCCCTGATGTCTAACGCAATGGCTACAGTGCATGTGCATGTTGCTCCATGACTGTCACCTAAGCACACACCTCTGCTCCATCGCCGCCTCTGTCACGTACACACTGCCGCCATCCATAGTGAACTGCATCGTCGGCCTATCAAGGTCTTAATCCCAGCATATTCCCTGTGCCATGCACTCTTGGCTGCCTTGATTGCACACAAGCCAAGCTTCATCCCCCTTCCTTCTCCATGTTTGACTCCCATACGCTTCATCCACTTGCCCTCGTACATGCATTTGTCATGGTTCCTCTCCATGATGAGTTTTTTAGGGGTGTCAGGCAATATGTGCTGCGTCTCATGGATGGTTTCTCTAGCTTTTTCTCGATTTTGGCCCTTTTGGAAAACAATTGATGTTAAACCCACGACTGACTGACTAGTTGTTAAAACTTTGCATCAATTGTGGTGGGGAATTCATTGACCCTATAGCCTGTTTCCTTCAGTCTCAAGGGGTGCATTCAAAGGTCTCTACTTGCATACACCATAATTGAACATAGTGTCCGAATGTCGAAGTCGCACTTTGGCTGAGTATGGCCCCCGGGTGGAGGCACGACAGGTCTGCACTTGGTGTTCACAAATTTCTCTGTTTTGGCGCGGGTGTTCTGAGTCTAATCGTGAGCTTTCTGGTCGCCTCACGCTATGTTCTTGAGAGTGGAAGACAGTTGAGAGACAGTCACTTTTGCAAAAGGGAACAACGCGTTTTTGCATCAGATTTTTTGGGCCATGAACATGATCTGACCATGTGTAGGGCTAGTCATGATCTCTCCAACACACCAAACCATGAGCGATTCGGATCATCATAGCTCCCACTACGTCAGCCAAAGCGCAACACCCCAAACCAGCCGCTCAGTTGGCGGCACGCACCACGTCGCCCATCGAGGCGCCCTCACACATGAAGGACCAATAAAAAATGCCATTCCGGAAGGGCAGATGTCCCTACACGTAGTGGCGGCGCCCCTTGTGCCTTTGGGGTCTGTTGCAATGAGTTAATCATTGAGTTTGGTGATGGGGATTGATGTGGTTCAAAACCTGTTCTCGGACCAGCAGTCAGAATTTTGACCAAGTTTTGGAGTAACAAACTGTACTGCTGAGTTTGGGACTACAAGCCAGGATTTTGGCGAAGTCCATCAGTAACAAACTGCACTGCTGACATCTGACGAATCATCCACCGGACGCCTCGGCAGCCTTCCGGAGCAAAATCCCCAGATAGAATTTTGTTACTAGTTTCGGTCAAATTTTCACCAGCAGCCAAACCGCGGCTGGCTACTAGAGCCGTCGCGCACACCCCACCTCTGGAAGCCCATACCTCCCTCCTTACGTGTCCGATTCTGGCGAAACAACTACAACCGCATTCAACGACTAAAATGGAGGATTGCCCCTTTTAGGGGCAATCCTCCATTATAGGATCTGAGCAATTCTCGAGCAGCTAGATCCAACTGTAAGGATTTTTCCTCTCCCTGGCGGCTCACTGGCGCCTCCTGATGCCACACTTGGGCATGCAGAGGGGAAAATCTTCAACATTCTCCCCCTTCACCTGCCATGCCTTCTGCTCCTGCTTGCTCTCACTCCTCTGTCGCTGCGCCCTCTACCCCATCATAGCTGGTCATCCCAAGTCTGGCCACACTCAATGTGTGCCGGTCCATGGGTTGCACTTTGGTCAAGCAATCCTCAAGCATGTTGTGTGTGCTTCAGTGCTCCATCATTACCTGCCCCTTTTCAACCATATCCTAAGCGTAGTGATGATGCAAGTCAATGTGCTTCGTCCTCCTTTGCTGTGTCAGGTTCTTGGTCAGCAAGATGGAGCCGGTGTTGTCCTCTTGCACCATCGTAGGCTCCTGCTGTGGCACACACAGCTCCCCTAGCAACGTGCGGAGCCACACGGCCTCCTTGATCACCTCTGCCAGCACGATGTAATCTTCTTCCACTGTGGAGGTAGCAACACAGACCTGCTTTCTGCTACCCCACGAGACGGTTGCACCGGCAAGCAGAACACGTAACCAGATTTGGAATTTCGCTTGTCCAGATCGCCAGCGTAGTCTACATTTGTGTAGCAGACCAGACGCAAGGGGTCCATCCGCCCCTTGCCGCAGAACCTTAGGCACGCGTGTCGCATTGCCTACAGGTAGCGGAGAATACACTTGACCGCTTGCTAGTGTAGTGGCCCTGGATTGGCCACGTACCTGCTCACTTGGCTCACCGTGTAGGCCAGGTCCGGTTGAGTCGGTACCATGGCGTACATGAGGCTGTCCATCGCCAATTGGTAGGGCGCCCCTTCCATATCCTCCCGCTCTTCTTTTGATTGCGGAGCCATTTCCGAACACAGTTCACAGGTCATGGAGACCGGACTGCCAACTGGTATATATCCCTCCATGCCGTACCGCTTCAGCACCTCGGCCACGTATTTGGCCTGTCCTAGCTCAAGCGTGCGTGCCCTCCAAGTCCGCGTGATTCTCACCCTGAGGTAATACTCCAGCTCCCCCATGTCTGATTTCTGGAATGTGCTGCTCAGCTGCTCTTTAAACCATTGTAAGCTCGGCAGATCCGTCGAGCACAAAATTGGGTTGTCCTTGTAGAGTGTGAAAATCTGATGGAGCTTCTTGTCGTGCCGCACGTACATGTTGTGATCCGACTCACAGTGCTTGATGCCGAGTTGTGTCATGAAGCTGTCCATCTATTGGTAGCAGAACCTGGATGATTGTTTTGGCCCGTACAAGGACTTCCGCAGCTTGCACACCTTGCCCTCCAGTGCCTCCACATCCTTTGGTACTTCCATGTAGATCTCTTTGTCTATGATGCCATTGAGGAAGCCCGTCTTTACGTCCATTTGGTAGAGCTCCATATCCTTCGCGGCCGCCACCACAAGGATCGCCCAAATACTTGTGAACTTGGCAACGGGAGTGAACGTCTCATCGTAGTGCTCGCCCTCACGCTATACGTATCCCTTCGCCACCAGCTGTGCCTTGTGCTTTTCAACCACACCTTCCTTTGTGAACTTGGTTTTAAAGACCCACTTTGAGCCGATGACCTTGGCATCTTTTGGCCTGTCAACCAGCTCCCACGTGTCAGTTTCTGTGATGGACGCCAGCTCCAATTTGATGGATGTATCCCATTAATCTCCTTTGGGCCACGCAAGCATCTCTTGTACGGTAGTCGGCTCCATTGATGCAGCTAGCATGCATGCGTCATGCCGGTCCATCGACCAATGCTTGCGTCGAAGCGCTTCCCCGCTTTTTGCTGCCTCCCGCTGCGGTGCGGCAATTTTGGTGGTGCATCGTCGCTCTGTTGCGATCCCTCCGACTCTGCTCAATCCAGTGAATCATTGACCGGACAGCTCCCCAAGGATCTGTCTCGCTCTAGCAAAACATCGCCTGAACGGCCAGTGGAGTTTTCTGCCAACGCCCGATGCGCACTCTGTCGGGGATGGGCACCTCGGCACCCCTGGTGACTCATCTGCCGGATCCCTTTGGTGGATCTTCTCATCAGCTTCATCCTCATGAAATTCCTCCGCTTTGGCTGCCATCGCTGCTGCACCGTCATGCTCAGATGCCGCATCCTCAATTCTGGTGTCCGCCGACTCCTTCTCGTAGTGAAGGAGCTAGAACCATTATCCTGTCTTTGGAAAGTCCACCATGTCCACGTTGTTGCTGCTGATGTAACTCCGCTGCTTGTCGAACGCAATGTCTTACCTTTGGATTACATCCTCCTTGCGCATATTGTAGAGCTTGAACACCTTATGCACGCTCTCATAGCCAAGGAAGAGATGCTTTGCCCGCGTTTCCAGCTTATTGTTGTGCCGCTATGCAGCATGCACCATCGCATGAGCCTTTCACCCACAAATCTTCAGGTGTGTGACACTTTGCTTGCACCCACTCCAAACCTCATGTGGCGTCTTCTAGCTGCTCTTCCCCTTGAGCACCGCTGTAGGAGTGAAGGTTGATGGTGTAGCTTGCTGCACGCACAGCTTCCTCCCAGAAGCTTTGCAACAATTGTGCATCCACCTACATGGTCCATACCATGTTCAACAGCGTCTGGTTTGCCCGCTCCGCCATGGCATTGGATGGAGGTGAATACGGCATAGTTTGTTCCCATCTTATGCCCTGCTGCTTCATCCACCCGCTATAGCCCACCTATTATCCGTCATCGCTGCGTAGCACTCTGACCTTCTTGCTAGTCCGCCTCTCCACTGCAGCGATGAACTCCTTCAACCAGTCCAGTCCAGGATGTCACCTTTTCGCTTCATGATGTACACGTACACTTTTTTGCGGTAGTCATCTATGGAGGTGATGAAGTAATGCGCGCCGCTCTGACGCTGTCTTGAATGGTCCTCACACGTCGCTGTGCACGACCTTGAGCAGGTCCGAGACACAATTCACATTCTCGTTGAACGGTTTTCACCGTGCCTTGCACAAAATGTGAGGCTCGCACCTTTTGTGATTTGTTACATCTGTTACCTCTTCCGTACCATCGATGACAAGGCCACGTACCAACTCGCGCTTTGCCATCTCCTTCACGATTGGGGGTGAGGAATGCCCCAATCATCGTTGTCAAGTTCTGGATCAGCTCCCCCTCCTTTAGCCAGGTCGACAGTGCATTCCTACAAGTCTGCTGAGTCTGTCGCCGTAGGGATCACTTGGTCTCCACGATGTAGAGGCCTCTCTCGCGTTTAACCTCCAGCACGCGCTCGGCGCCACCGTCTTTGCGCACAACTGCCCCCTTTCTCCTGAAGAGCACCTTGTACCCCTTGTCCGTCAAGCGGCTGACACTTAAAATGTCAGCCAAGCGGGGCACGTGCTGCACGTCCTTGATGACGCGCTACATCTGCTTCCCACTAACCACCACCTCCACGTACGGGTCTCCTTGGCCAGCCGCCCGCTTGACTTTGTCATTCGCAACCACCATGGACTTGTTGAACTTGGTGTACTTGATGAAAACGACCTTCTCGACCTGGGTGTGCTCCTCCGCTCCGGAGTCAAGGTATTGCCGGTGAGCCTTCTTGAGGTAGTGGTTTTGAGGGCCGTTGAGGAACACCCACTTGCTTTTTGTGTCCTTGCCGCCGGCCTTTGCCTCCTTGGTGCACTCACAGGCCAAGTGGCCCTCCTTGTCGCAATTATGGTACGCACCCTTCTTGGCGTCCTTCTTGCCGCCGCCATGTCCGCCACCTCCCTTGGCCCAGCTTCCACCACCATGCGTTTCCGTGACGAGGATCGATAAGGAAGATGAGGAGTCCCCGCAGCTTTGTCGTTGTGCCTTGTTGTTGGTCTTCTCTGCAACCGCGCCATAGGTGAGCTTGTCTTATATCCATCCTCCCAACACTGTAATGAGAGGGCTCCAACTGTGAGGAAGGGCCATGAGGAGGGCCATTGCCTGCAGTTGCGTGTCGACCTTTCACCCCACGTCATTGCACTGTGAAGCGAGCGACTCAATCTACTGCATGGGGAGATGACATCATCTCCATCCTTGATTCTCACTGTCAAGAGTCACTTTACTGCCATTTTCTTATTCGCCAGCGACCTGGAATGATGGATGGCGCAGAGTTTTTCCCAAGCCTCGGCTTCCATCTTGCAACCCTGGAAGTAACCCCACTGGGACTCAGCTATCACGGACACCAGTAGCATGAGCGCCTCCGTGTTCTTCTTTGCAAAGGCCTCCTTATGAGCTTCCTTTGCCGTTGCTTCGTCAAGGAGTTTCGTTCCCTTCATGACCTCCAGTAGCCCCTTATGTGCAAGGTGCAACTCGAAGTGCCACCTCCATAGCCCGTAGCCAGGGCCACCTACATACTTCTGGATGGGCTGCATCTCCTTCTGTACCATTTGCGCAGTCTTCCACTCCGGGACCGCAGATTTTGACGGCGATGTCGTCCCCAATGACAGTCCCATCTGCCGCGAAAGTCGTGAGCGATGTGTAGACTGGTCAGGGCTGTGGGCCCATAACCCTTTTGTCAGAAATCTGCCCCGGGTGGAGGCAGTTCCAACCTGCCCCGACAGGTCTGCACTTGGTGTTCACAGCTTTCTCTATTTTTGCACGGGTGTTCTGAGTCTAAGCGTGAGCTTTCTGGTCGCCTCAGGCTATGTTTCTGGGAGTGGAAGATGGTTGAGAGACAGTCATTTTTGCGAAGGGGAATAGTGCATTTTTGCATTAGTGTTTTTAGGCCATGGACATGATCAGAACCGAGCTAGTCATGAGCTCTCCAACGCACCAAACCGTGCATGATTCAGATCACTGTAGCTCCTGCTACGTCAGCTGAAGCGGAGCACCCCAAACCAGCCGCACAGTCGGCGGCGCGCACCACGTCGCCCGCCGACGTGTCCTCACGCATGAAGGCTCCATAAAAAATGCCATTCCGGGGGCGCAGATGTCCCTAGACGTAGTGGCAGTGGCCCATGCACCTTTGGGGTCTGTTTTCATGAATTAATGGTCGAGTTTGGTGATGGGGATTGATGTGGTTCAAAACCTGTTCGTGGACCAGCAGTCGGAATATTGACTAAGTCCCGAGTAACAAACTATAATACCGAGCTTCGGACTCCGAGCCAGGATTTTGGCTACGTCCCTCAGTAATAAACTGCACTACTGACATCCGGCGAATCATCCACCGGACGTCTCAGCAGCCTTCCACAGTGGAATCCCTCGATGTAGTTTTGTTACTCATTCCAGTCAATTATTCACCAGCAGTTGAACCGCGGCCGGCTCCTAGAGCCGTGGCGCATACCCCAACTTTGGAAGCCCATAGCTCCCTCATTACGTGTCCGATTCTGGGGAAATAACTTCCACCGGATTCAGCGGCTTGTCACCTTTAAGATGCAGTCCTCCATTTTAAGATCCGAGCAATCCTTGAGCCTCTACATCCAACTGCAAGAATTTTCCCTCTCTCTGGCGGCTTGTTGGCACCTCTCAGCGCCACACATGGACGTGCAGAGGGGCAAATCTTCAACACTCTTCACATTTGAGGCCATGTCCTACATGACATGGGTCTTGAACCATGTTCTCCATAGCCCACTGCCTTGTCATATCACGTCATTCCACGGGCGTTATGGTCTTGGTGTTAACCTACACCTCGCTTGTGTATGGGGTAGCATTGCTTGTCTTTTGCTCCCTGAGGATTAACGCGATGCAAACCTATTTCCTTGATTTTTTTTGTGTCCTTTCCTCAGTGTCTCCTCTTATTTGAAGGCCTGGTAATTGTGGATCCCTACGCATTGTTGGGTTATCAAGTCTCATTATGCTCTCCTCTGTTTTTGTACGTTCTCTTGCAACATTGCTTACTCTGGCAGTCGCTTGCGCCCTTCTCTTGTCTAGGAGGAGGCAATGTCTATAGAATGCCTTGCAATGGTGGCTATGTTCAGTTCAAGACTCCTCGTGTGCCAGCATCCTCTCCTGTTGTATCGCCATTATCATGTGAATTTTCTCTTACCTCTTCCACATCGATGCCTGCATGATCTCAAGGTGCCTCTACATCGTCGCCTGATTCACATTCTACCAACTCTGCATCGTCGCCTACTTTACATCCTTCCAATCCGCATCAACACCTCCATCACCTCTTGTCTTATCAAGATTGTTGTCACCTGCATTGTCTTCTGCTACATCACTATCGGTGCTAGTACCCTCACCTACGTAGCCCGTTTTGGTCCCATGTCTAGCCGACCCATTTGCACCCTCGCAACCTCCTATCATGTCTCCGTTCATTCGCACACTTGGTGGTTGTTTCAAGCCCTTGCACATTATGCTTCATTATGTCCCGCCTGCCAGTTGCACTGCTTCAGCTAGCCCCTTTGAGCCCAAGCGGTCTACCCATCCAGTCCGTGGTAATGTTCTTAGCCCCACGCAGCCCGTTCCTGCTTCTGATTTTGATGCTCTTGGCCTGGCATTGGATGTGGTACAGCCTAACATAGCACTTTGATATTCCCTCATTATTGATGAGTTTTACCGTGCTATTACAACTGCTAAATCTAGTCAATCTATGCAAGGTGCCTCAGTCGCCACCGCACTCGATTCAAATGGCACCACAACACGTGTGCCCGAACCAAACATTGTGCAACAAGCCCGCTCTGCTGTAGATGGAGCAGGCAGTGCACAAGGAAACACTAACATCAAGGAGCATGTGGTTTCTGAGAACGTAAAGCTCCGGCCTGGTCGTATGACCATAGCAGCTTGTTTAATGTTTCAAAATGAAGAGAGTCCCAATGCCTCAGTGGAGCAGTACAAGGCTCGTCTTGCGGCCAAGGGATTCTCCCAGGTGCCTGGTGTGGACTTTGATGGTACCTTTGCACCTGTTGGTGAATACATGACTACAAATCCGTTGTTGAATCAGATAGCTCAAGATGATTGGGAGCTCCACCAAATGGTCATCAACAATGCCTTTTTCATGGCACGCTTGAGGAAAACATCTATCTCATGCACCCTCTAGGGTTCAAGGATGGCAAAGACCAAGTCCTGAACCCTCAGAAGGCTTTGTACATCCTAAAGTAATCTCTCCGCTAATAGAACCTCGAGATCTCCGCTACCGTGGAGCGATTAGGGTATCACCGTAACCCAATCGACCCAGCTCTTTTCATGAGTGCTCTCTCTGCACCCTCTATCACTATCATGATCTATGTGGAAGATCTCTTGATTGCGTCCCTTGACCCTGAGGTTGTCCATGCTATGAAGGCATCTCCTCCAATCTATGTACAGAATGAAGGATCTTGGTCATATCTTCTTTGGTATGCATATTGAACATGGTAGCTAGTATCGTATGTTGCACGTGGATCAGGCTGGTTACGTCAGGATGTTGGAGGAGTGTTTTGCTGACCTATTGGCCAATGTCCCCTCTACATCCATGCCTATGATGCCCACTAAATAGAGGCTTCTCGCGTCAGTAGACCTAGCTTGTCTGGGGAAGCATATCGTTGTCACGACATACCTCCAAGTCATTAGCTCCATTGTGTTCCTTTGGACAGCGACGCGAGTAGATGTTGCCTTTGCTGAGAACTTCTTCTCGCAGTTCTCATAGCATCTCTGTGGGCTCCATCTAGAGGCTGCACTGTGTGTGTTTTTGTATGTTGTGTCTTCTCCATGCCTGGGTTTGTGTTTCTGTGTGCAACCATCCTTGGTTGTTGATACACTGGCCGTGATTGGATCCACAATCGCGATGCGCGTCGTCGATCTGTCTACACCTTCGGTGTTGGCGGTACTACTTTCTTTTGGAAGAGTGGAGAAATTAGGGTTGCATAGCACAGAGCTTGATTGAGGTCGAGTACATCACGTTGGAGGTTGGGGTTTGTGATAGCGTCAAGTTGTGCCATCTCATGCAGCAGCTTTGCAAACCCATCCACAACAATACCATATGTTGTGACAATGAGAGCACACACGGCATCATAGAGCATGATGACATGTGTCACATGTGCACAAAGCACATCAAATTTGACATCATTTTGTATGCAAGCACATTGTATGTGGTGAGTTTTGTGTCCACGATGTTAACATGTGGAAACAACAAGCAGACTTTGTCACAAGTGCGCTTTGCAGAGGGAAGTTTGTGGTTTGTGATGCTCTGCTCTTGGGTTATCCATGCACCGATCTTGCTGCGTTCTATCGCTATCCACGACTCATGTATGGCTCTGTCCCATGCCCTTCGTCATTTGCTGTCGTTGTCCCTGTCCTCTGCCCCTTGCTCGCTTATTCTGACTGGCATCTGGGGTTCATGGAGTGTTGATATCTCAGTCACGATGACTTTTGGATTTATTGCTACTCACTCATTGGGATACTTTGACAATATCAACCTCAGCTTACGCGTCCTCATATCCTCTCTAGAGTTCTCTTGGTGACCAGCTCTCGGGGACCATTTTCCTGATAGTGTAGTCCGTGTTGGCCTGAGGGTGAGTGTGCACCCTGGAGGGTTCCTAGCAGTGGCTGGTTCACACCACCAACTGTTTTTGGAGAGACTGAAACTGTGGAGACAATTGGTTCCAAGGATGGAAGAAAACTAGTCAGAGATTGAGGCAACAGTTTTGGCCTCAGTTGACTGGGAGTAAACTATTGATCAAGGCTCACAAGCAATGGAATTTTACACCCACTGATTTAAGCTTTCCAGAACACCAAAGCATGCCATATTTGGAGCTTCCTAGCAGATTCTATGGCTTCTAGAGTGGCCCTTGGTAAGCTGTCCTTTTCCCACCTAGGAAGGCATCCCTTCCTTCCTTTAGAAACTTCTGCCCCTTCCTACATTCCTCAACTTGCTTCTAGTAGGAGGGAAGGTATCCAGAAGACCAAGACACCCCTAGATGACTTGTAGGACAAGTCACCACTTCTAGAAGGTGTGCCACCTTCTTGGACCCTCACCTGGCCTTCTAGAACCTTAAGGAAGAATTCTAGAGGTTGAGCTAGCCTCCTGGCATCTAGTTTCCACTTCCCTTGAGGCAGGGCAGAAACTGATCTTGTGGGACTTGAACCCGGGCCCCTGCCTCTAGAAGTGGACACCATTAACCACTAAGCCACCTTGGTTTGTCTTTTTGGTGTTCCTTTTTGGAGTCACTCCTGCCATGGTGAGGAGCATAACTCCAACAATCTCCCCCTTGCGCATCACCCATGGCAGTCGTCCATGCTCAACTTGCAACTGAGGAGCCTTTCTCCTCATGGGAGGCGAGCTTACATGTTATGGCTCCCTCCCACTCAGCCGCATCCTTCTGGTGCAGTGCCTCCTTCATGCTCCTCTTGCATGAAGAAGACTTGTGCGAACCCAGTCCAAATGACCTTGTCGGCATCGTACCTCTTTGTCCTTCTTTGCACACGGCTGCTCACTCGGGGCTGTTGAGGCGGTTGTTCTTATTGCTATCCCCTTTTAGCGCCATCCTCTCAGGCGCCTGCTCCCCCTCTGTTGGAGACCTTGGAGACATTGGTCGACTCTCCGCCTCCACGTCCATCTCTGGTGCTTCGGATTCCTCATCCAAACTGGCCGAAATAAAGTCTGCCGCTCGCCCATCCCTTAAGCAATGCTCTTCTGTTGGTGGTGATGCGAGGACGTCACCCTAATTCACGTCCTCCGACGTTTCCCCCTCAAGGAGTGGCAGCCACTCCCCCCTCTTGGAAAGACCGGCCTCCTTGTCCGTCCAACAGCTTTTATCGTCAAACGTGACGTCACGACCCCCCACAATCTGCTGCCTCCTTGGGTCAAAGAGTCGGTACGCCTTGCTTCTACTCTTATACCCAAGGGAAATACACCGGCAGATTCGTGGGTGAAGCTTGCTCTACCCTTCACGTGCCTGCACCACCGCATGTGCAATGCAACCAAACATGCGGAGGTGACCCACTGCCAAATTTCTCCCGCTCCATACCTCTTTTGGCGTCTTCCACGCCTTGCTCTCCTTGTCCTTCAATGGCTTGGTCGGTGTAAGGTTCATTATTTTTGCCGCGTTCCATGCCGCCTCCGCCCAATACCGTTATTGAAGGCCGGCGTCGCTCAACATGGATCGCACCATGTTAAGGATTACGCGATTCGCTCTCTCTGCGACGCCATTCTACTGCGGGGAGTGTGGAGTTGTTTTCTACCACTCAATCCCCTTGCTCTTCATCCACCCAAGGCAACCCGCATATTCACCGCCATTGTCGCTCCGGAACGCCTTCACCTTCAACTCTTTCTGTCGCTCCACATCTGTCACAAACTCTTGCATGCATGCAAGGACTTCGCTCTTCCGCTTCATGAGGTAGAGGTACAATTTGCGGCTGTGGTCATTGATGAAGGTGAGGAAGTAGCGAGCTCCGCCTATGGAGCTCTCAAGTGGTCCACACACACATCTGTGTGTACAACAGCCAACTTTGTTGATGTACGCGTCCCCTTTGCCACAAACGGCTGCCGCGTTGATTTACCGATAACGCATGGCTCACATACGGTCTCCTTCGTTCCATCAAGGCCACTGATTTAGAGATCCCGCACCACTTCTCTCTTTACCATCTCTTTCACCGTCAATGGAGAAACATGTCAAAGTCGGCTGTGCCAGAGGTCCAGGTCTCCTTCATCCATCGTTGCAAGATTGGTGGCGTTTGACCCCGCCCGGCTTCCAAGGATCTTTGCACGTAGCAGGTGTAAGTCTTCCTCTCTGTTGGCATGCGCAATAACCTCGCCTTTGCCCTCCTTGCGGATGACGGCCTCCTTCTTTGTGAAGAGCACCTCAAGTCTCTTGTCGGTAAGGCAGCTGATCAAGAGCACGTTTGCCCCAAATTTGGGCATGTGGAGCATGTCGTGGATTGTGCTTGTGATAGGTTTGCCATCCACAATGGACTCGATGTGGACGTTACCCTCACCGGCGGCCACCTCTGTTTTGGCGTTGGTCATCGTCATGCGTCTCTCCGAGGCGCCGTAGGTGATAAATGCCGCCCTGTTGCATTGCGTGTGGCAGCCTGATCCGGAGTCAATGACGGCAACTCCCGGATTCTTCAAGTTTGTGGAGTTGTACGCCATAAGGGCCTGCTCGTCTTTCTTCCTGCCCTGCTCTGACCGGTCTGGCTTCTTCTTTGGGCAGTTGCGCGCATAGTGGCCCTCCTTGTCCCAGTTGAAGCACTCCCCCTTCTTGTCACCCTTCTTAGTGCCCTGTTTGGCACCCTTCCACTTGTTGCCTCGGCCTCCATTGCGAGGATGAACTGTGTAAGCTGAACTTGATGCTGCTACACTCTCTCAACCGCCACGTCGCATCCACTCGTTGCGCACGTCCTCAGCAACCTTTGGGTACTTTAGCTCGTCGGAAGGCCAGCCACCAAGGACTGTGATCATGGGAATCCAACTGTCCGGCAAGGCCAGAAGGAGGATCATAGCTTGCAACTGAGAGTCAACCTCCCAACTTGTAGCCACGCACTTCGCTAAGAGTGACTCAATCTACTACATGATCTCCATGATGTTGTCACCTTCATTGGCTCGGAGGGTGACGAGCCGTTTGAGGATGAAGAGCTGATTGGCAAGGTTTCTTGACTGGTAGATGAAGCAGAGTTTTGACCATGCGTCTGCGGCCAGGGTGCATCCTTGGATGTGCCCAAGTTGTGGTGGGCATAACGCGGACACAAGGAGCGCCAACGCCTTTTTGTTGCACTTGTTGTATGCCTCCTTCACCTCAGCCGTTGCAGTCTCCAGCGGAGTAGTCTCATCACCCTTTACAAGCTCAAACAGTCCCTTGTCGTTGAGGAAGACCTCAAACTGCCACCTCCACAAGGCAAAGCCTGTCCCATCAAACTTAAGGACAGTACGGCTACTCTCTTGCTCGCTGTTTGCCATGTCTTGCTGTTGGAAGCGTGAACTCAAGCTGGCTTGGAGCCCCTTAGAGGCGTGGGCCTATAAAAGTTTGTTGGCCTGAGGGTGAGTGTGCATCCTGGAGGGTTCCTAGCAGTGGCTGGTTCATACCACCAACTGTTTTTGGAGAGACAAACTGTGGAGGCAACTGGTTCCAAGGATGGCAGAAAACTAGTCAGAGATTGAGGCAATAGTTTTGGCCTCAATTGAATGGGAATAAACTCTTGATCAAGGCTCACAAGCAGTAGAATTTCATAGCCACTGATCTAAGCTTTCCAGAACACCAAAGCATGCCAGATTTGGAGCTTCCTAGCAGATTCTATGGCTTCTAGAGTGGCCCTTGGTAGGCTGTCCTTTTCCCACCTAGGAAGGCATCCCTTCCTTCCTTCAGAAACTTTTGCCCCTTCCTAGATTCCTCAGCTTGCTTCTAGTAGGAGGGAAAGTATGCAGAAGACCAAGACACCCCTAGATGAATTGTAGGACAAGTCACCCCTTCTAGAAGGCGTGCCACCCTCCTAGACCCTCACCTAGCCTTCTAGAACCTTAAGGAAGAATTCTAGAGGTTGAGCTAGCCTCCTGGCATCTATTTTCCACCTCCCTTGAGGCAGGGCAGAAACTGATCTTGTGGGACTTGTACCCGGGCCCTTGCCTCTAGAGGTGGACACCATTTACCACTAAGCCACCTTGGTTTGTCTTTTTGGTGTTCCTTTTTGGAGTCACTCCTGCCATGGTGAGGAGCATTACTCCAACAACCCGTACTTGTTCCCAACGTGGTAATCCGTACCTTTCCATGACTAGGTCGTGTAAAGGTACAGATTACCACGCTGGGTTTCTATTTCTGCACCTAGTACTTCTTTCGGTTTGTCATTCGGCCAGTCGAGGAGCTTGTACGGCTGCTGGGTCTAGCCAGCTGTTGTTCAGGAGCCTACACTTAGTGTAGGCACTAGAGGCTTGCTAGGATAGAGCGCTCAGCAAGCACGAGAACAAGCAGTGCACACCAACGTCATGGATGCGGCGAGCTTGAAAACTGAGACAATTGAGATGATAGACGGTAGTCAACAACAACAGGGAGTAATAGAGAGCGAGGTTTGAGCAGCCGGTTGACCGGGCCACCTACGCAAAACACTCCATGTGGGGCCCGGATGCCACCCTCGGATCGATCATGACTGATCGGTAGCGTACTGCCGGCGGTTTCTCACATTTCAGAATAGCCAAACGTGTGGTCCCGTAGGATCAGCAACCCGATGCAGTACTTCAACAATCCTATCTAAACATGCATAACAAACAGCCACATCGACCACAACTGTATGTGGATGCATGTATCTCTGAGATGTGATGCTCCAATGTTTGCTAATAATGTGCTAATCACATTATGCTGAAAGCAGCAACTCTGATCTTAAGCACAACTGAACATGATGTTGCACTCGGCAATGACGCCAGTGGTGCATGGTCCATCATATGTGCGCCTTGAGCTTCACTTCAGTTTGGTCACCTGCAGCGCCAGCGTAAGTGTGTGCAGAGTGAAGAGATCTCTTGCGTGTCTTTCAGCCATAAACAACACCTAGGTTGGTCCATTTTCCACCAGTCGGTTGGACCTTTTCACTTCCACGCGCGCATGTGGGCAATAATACATCCCCAAACGTGTTCTTGCTTGTCATAACTTCATCCTCAACCTTTTCTCTTTCAAGCATTTTTCTGTGTTGGTTTATGGCATGTGGTGACCTCTGGCCTCCTTGGACACTCCACTCACACTGAGGCAGGTGACTGAGCATGAAGACTTCCTCCAGTCGGCGTCTCTTCCATGATAGAGGACCAGCAGACTCATGGATCAAGAGCGCCTGGTGTACGGGCATGTCAAGTCAGGGCCTGAGCCTGACCAAACATTGTTCGTGACAATGCTATGTTCAGTGTGAGTCGGGTTCAGCCCTAATCTTGTTCGTGGTGATCGTGGCTGGTACAGGTATTCAGCAGGACACTTGTGGGATTGCTCGACCCCAAGCACGGTGGGGGAGAGCTGCAAGCAAGAGCGAGCTCGCTACTCACTCGTTCATCGGCTCCCCGTCACCTATCAATCCCCTACCTCGTGTCTTGCCGCCCTAACCTCTTGACTTCACACTCTAAGTGACCTACGCATCCATGGTTGCTTCGTGGTTGCTCCATGGCTATTGCTCCTCTCACTCCCTTTGATCCTGGGTGGTTCTCCACCATCTACTGGTATCAGAGCGTCGTGGGAGAGCAACGCTATCGTAGAAGGGTGATGCATCGAGTCGTCGCCCCGCAATCCTTGGGACTGTGGCCGACGTCTCCTCGGACGTTTCCGCCTCTGCAGCTGCTCTCTTGCGACTCGCCTCAGTTATTGCAACCCTGGCCCGTCTAGGTCAGCTCACTGCATTGTTCTTGCGGCAGCCGATCTCGGCGTCATCACCTTGAAGGAGTCCTGCCGCCCCACTCATCCTTGCGGCCACCGACCATTGACGGTTGTGGCCACGCAAGTGCCAACGGCAGTGCCCTGCATGCGGCCTTCTGATCAGCAGTGGCAGGGCCGTTAGCCCCTGCCGGCGCTAGGTCCGCACCTGCAAAAAATGCGCCATTGCCAACAGCGGCTGTTCAGCCGCAGCTTCAACCGTAGTTTCCATTAGCATTTGTAGCTCCATTAGCTGCAGGAGCTTCCACACTGTAGTGGCCACCGCCACATCACGTCAGCCGTACCTACATAAGGAGCAAGCAGGAGCCGCTAGTGTGTGACAGCAATTCTGTGCCCGCGACCACGATAACGGCAACACTAAGCAGCTGGCAGCAACTCCTGGAGCAGCTGACCTACGTCTCGTTGTGCCACCTTGGTGGCGACAAGGGTCATGCTGGTGCACTACGGGCGTGTCGACGCCGTCCCCGCCGACACCACCTTCAAGGAGCAGAGGGCATCACACCGAGAGTGTGGCCGGCACTGCACCGGAGTCGGGTCCTCCGTGTCCAACTCCTCCGCCTCCCCTCAACGTAATCCAGTAAGCTCACCGTCCCACAACACGCAGCACACCTTCGGGGGAGGGGGGGGGGGCGACTTTGCTTCTGTTGAGGCTGCCATGGCTGAGCGTCTGATTTCCACACGGTTCTCGATTGTGGCAGAGCCCCCTCTTCGTCACCATGTCCATTGGAACGGGGTGATGCTGCCCCTGGTCAGTTGTCTGCTATCCTTACTAAGGTCAACGGGCTCATCCACCATCACCTCCTGACCCTCCTCGACCTCGACGTCCTCTTCCTCCTCCTCTTCTTCGACAAACCACCGCGTCGGCTCTTGCTTCCCATGGGCGTGCCGCAGCAAGGGTCGCGGCAAGGGCAAAGGCAAGGCGAAACCCTCTGCCCCCGCCTCTCGCGTTCCTGGCGTAGTGGTCTGCTGGAACAACGAGTCCAATGAGCACTCCGCGCTGGTCTGCCAAGCTCCCCCGGATGACCTGCATCTTGCTCGCGCCATGCGCGCTCATTGGGCTTGCACCTCCTTTTGAGCGTTGGTTTGGTGCCCGCACCGACCTTTGTCTGGCTTGCGTCTACGGCAGCATTGTCGCTATTTGGCTTCATGATGATCTCTGCGACGGCAAAATTGTCGTGCGTGGCCATCTGTGTTCTTTCTTGGACGTCTCCTCCCAGTGCAAGGCTTTGAAGTTTTGTGCTCACTTGCCATAACTTCATCCTCAACCTTTGTTCTTTCAAGCATATCTTTGCTTTCTCTCTACCGTTCAAAGCGCTCTTTGCCACGTTGTGTTCCTCACAGTATGTACTCTCACACAATACCTACTAGAAGGGATCCTCTCATTCCCTTGCCCTGACCATAAAGATTAGGTGACCCATTGTTTCCTCACATGGAATGCTTATCTAGGAAATCGAGATGGACTGTGAGCTATGGTAAGGGTGTTGTAATTTTTGACGTTCGTGTCGACTTGTACAGTTTACTGTGACTACTAGGGCGTGTCCATACTCGTGCAGATCCCTGATGCGGACCCTGGTGGTACCAGTGCGTCATCTGGTGGCAGTTTACCAGCTTGGAGCTGACCGACGACCGTTCCAGAGCTCTGGACACTACCCGGGACCTCCTGCAGTTTTTCTGCAGCACGTAGAAACGCTATGCAACAGGTTGGGGCAGCAGCGTTGTTGATGCAGCGTGCGGGCTTCCACGCACGTTGCTGAAGTCTGCTGCCCCCTCAGTCTGCTGCTCTGGAGACCAAGTCTGGAAGCTCTGGATATGTTACTCAAAAACGCGAGCGCCAGTGTTAGCATCAGAAAGCAGCTGAAGACTGGAAGTAACTGATTAGAAGTGAAGAATAAGCAACAATGGGAGACCCCTCCAAGTTCTAGGCCCCCCCACTGGTGTAAACGTTGTTACTCAGCTAACCAGCCAATCAGAAAATAGTGAGACCTATTTTCTGGCAGGCGGGGTTTTCTCGGTGAGCCCTGCCAGACGCCCGACAGCCCAAAACCCGGGCGTCGTCCGTTTTGCCTGAAAACTGGACCATATCATAATCCCGACGCTGCAAACGCAGTCGTATGGTCAGAATCAGCTAGAAAAATAGTAGCAAAGAGTTATGGCTGCCCGAACCCGGGCAGTGTCTACGATGGTTCACGATGCCGAACAGGACCATGCAACATGCAACAAGGACACAGGGAGAGCATGACGATGCATACGCGATGGGACGCGCTGGACGCATGCAGACAACAATTGTGGTGGCAGTGACCGTCAGCAGGACGACCGCCAAGGAGGCCTGCCGATGGAGCTGAGCACGTCGTCGTAGAGAGGGGGCTCCAGCGAACTGCGAGTAGACCTCAGCGTGCGTCGGCTCCACCGGACGACACTCCATCAGCGTTGAGTCTCGCCGTCAGTCATCTACACGCCGATGTACACAAGCCGGGAGGACACAACAGAGCACAATGAGAGATGCGCAAAAACCAACACTCCTCCATGACTCACAAGCGTAGTGCACATGGACGGGCAGAGACACAATCAACATCTAGACTCCCCTAGGGTAAGGAGAGACGTAGGTAGAGACAAAGAGAGCTACTCATGGACGCACGCCGACCAAACTCACAGCCTTCTTGAACGAGTCGTGCTTCAGTGCCTTGGTCAAGAAGTCAGCCAACTGCCGTGCTGTCTCAACCCACACAATGCTGATGCTGCCGTCACGCAAGAATGAACGCACATAGTGATACTCAACGTTGATGTGCTTTGTGCGTGTGTGATGCAGGCCGTCATTGTTGGCGATGGCCATGGCACTCTCATTGTCACAATGCAACGTGATGGATGCGATAGACTGACGCAACTCGGACAACAGACGATGCAACCACACACTCTCACACACGCCTGAGCCAAGAGCCACGTATTCAGCCTCAGCAGTGCTACGTGCAATGCATCCCTGCTTGCCACTATGCCAGGACACAGCTGTGCCGCCAATATAAAAGATCCAGCCTGTGCGACTCTTACCGTCCGGACTGCCGGCCCAGTCACTGTTGGTGTAGCCCACTGCAAAAACAGACGGCTGACGGTGAAACATGAGACCACGACGAGGAGTCGAGACAACGTAGCGCAGTACTCGGATCGCGGCCTCACGGTGGAGGTGACGCGGCTCCTGAGAAAACTGAGCCAGGAGGTTGACGGCGAACGCGATGTCTGGGCGCGTCGTCGTTGCCAAGAACATCAGTGACCCGATGACTCACAGGTACGTGGTCACGTCAACTGGTTCCCCCACAATGGCTGGGTTAGGACTCTTCAACTTCACCTGGTCGTCCAGTGACATGGGTGAGGATGCGCTGGGCACAAGTGGCAGGTCCTCAGCGAAGCGAGAGAACAGAGTCTGCACATAGGCAGCATGATGGACATGGAGGATGCCTTGGGAGCGATCATGCTCGAGCTCCATGCCCAGGAAGACTCGGGCAAACCCGAGATCCTTCATCTGGTAGGCAGCGTGCAGCAAGTCCTTGACATGCTAGATGGTAGCAGTATCTGGCGACGCAATGAGGAGACCGTCAACATACACCAGAATAGGAGCGAAGGTCTGGCCTCACGGACTGACAAACAGTGCAGGGTCCGCGGTGCTGCGTTGGAGCCCGCCACGAAGGAGCGTGCTACTGATCTCCTGGTTTTAGCATCGAGGCGACTGATTCAGGCCATAGAGGGCCTTACGCAGTCGCCACACTCTCCCGGTGCCATCGTCGAAGCCTGGTGGCTGCACCATGTAAAGCTCCTCACCCTCCAATGAACCATGGAGAAAAGCGTTGCTCACATCCATCTGATGCAGCTCCCACCCATGCTGGGCGACCAGGCTAAAGAGAGCATGGCTGGTGAAGAACCCGCCAACTGAAGGAAAGATCTGGTCGTAGTCGACCACAGGAACCTGGGCAAATCCCTTTGCTGTAAGGCGGGCCTTGTATTTGTCCAAGGACCCGTCAGGCTTCCACTTGCGCCGAAACACCCAGTTGGCGCCGATGGCCTTCCGACCTCGAGAAAGGTTGACGAGGTCGTCCACATGATGCTGTCGGATGGCGGCGAGCTCATCGGCACAGGCAGCGCCCCAGTATGCAGCCTCAGGAGAGGCTCGTGCCTTGCGCAAGGTGGCTGGGTCCTCCGGGGGTGCTGTGGAGCAGAGTGAGAGAGCGTGTGCCTCTTGAGCCCCAGATGGGATGTGCGCCAGTGTGGCCACGACAGCGTGCCGATGCTCGTGATGGAGCATGGCGTAGCCCAATGCGGAGCCCGGCTGCAGGTCTCCAATGATGGCCGAGGTGGTCAGGCCGAGGGCCTTGGTGCCAGGGTCCCCACTCACGACCGAGGGAGTGGAGGAGACAAGTGGAGCCACGGGGGGGTCGAGGCGCCACGGAGCGCGGTGCGACGGTCTGCGCGCTCACCGACGGCATGGGTCGGAGGCTGCCGCCTGGGCCACGTGTGTAGCGTGGCAGGGCAGGCGACGACACTGAGTCCGCCGAGCCAGTGGAGGCGGGTGGGGTTGCCGGCACGGAGGGGCCAGCGGACGCGACTGGGGCTGCCGGCCTGGAGAGACCAATGTACATGACGGGGGCTGTCGGCCCGGAGGGACCTCCGGACGCAACTAAGGCTACCGACCCGGAGGGACCAGTGGACGCGACTGGGGCTACCGGCCCAGAGGGACCAGCGCACACGAATGGGACTGCCGGCCCGGAGGGACCAGCGGACGCGACTGGGGCTGCCGGCCCGGAGGGACCAGCGGACACGACTGGGGCTACCGGCCCTGAGGGACCAGCGGACGCGACTGGGGCTGCCGGCCCAGAGGGACCAGCAGACACGACTGGGGCTGCCGGCCCGCAGGGACGAGGGGATGTGTCATCCGGAAGTGGTAGGACGGAGGACGGACTCACCGATCCCCCACGTGACGGGATAGACACGGACGAGCCGAAGCGAATGAGATCGCGAGGAAATAGGTCCTGGAAGAAGAGGGCATCCCGGGACTCGACGATGTAGTACCGGGAGGGATCCCAGAAGCGCCAGGCGTTGGACTGACGAGAGACCCCGAGGAAGGTGTAGGGACATTTGCGGGGGGCGAGCTTGCCGCCCTGTTGCGGGGCGGGCAGCCACACAATGGCCACGCAACCCCAGACGAGAGCGGGGCAACGGTCAACGCGCTGACCGCACCAATGCTGGTACGGCGTGGACTGGCGGGGTAGGGGACCGTGGGGAATCCGATTCCAGACCCAAGTCATGTAGGCCATGGCTTCAAAGTAGAAGCCCTCGGAGAGACCGGACTCGACCCGCATGGTGCGGACGGCGTCGGCCACGGTCCGGTTCCACCGCTCAGAGACACCATTCTGGACAGGTGTGGAAGGCGCAGATGTCTCATGGTGGATCGCGCGGGAGGCGAGAAAAGTCGTGGCCTCACCCATGTACTCACCACCGCGATCGGAGCAAAAGCGGCAAAGGGAGCGGCCACACGCGCGCTCCGCGAGGACAAGCCAGTCTTGGATGGCTCGAGCGACATCGCTCTTTTGCCGAAGGCATAAGACCCAGTGGTAGCAAGAATAGTCGTCCGTGAGGGTGAGGACATAGCGGCCATGCTCGCCGACGGACTCTGTGGGGAGAGGACCCATCATGTCCGAATGGACAAGGTCGAGAGGCGCGAATGCACGGGAGGAAGACAAGGGGTATGTGGACCGGTGCATCTTCCCCTGAGCGCAGTCAATGCATTCAGTGGGGCACGTGAGAGGGAAAGTCTCCGGGTCAAGGCCCTTGGCCGGCTGGGTGAGGAGCATGCTGTCTACGGCGGCAGAGTGGACGTGGGAAAGGCGGCGGTGCAAGAGGCGGGTGTGCTGAGGAGAAAGCATACTGGTGACAAACACATGGCCTGTGGCGGCCGACGGGGAGGAGACGGGAGAAGAGGAAAGGCGAGGAACATGCCACAGGCTGCCACGGGCGGTGGCATGCCGTATGACAAGACCAGACAGACGCAACGACACAGTGCCAACACCACATGAGTGCACAACGCCCATGCTTATGCAGTCAAGGGCAGTGACGGACAGGAGGCTGAGCTCGAGACTAGGGACGAAGAGGACATCGGTCAAAAAGACGTCACTGACAGGACCACGGAAACGAACGACGCCAACACCACGGACAGGCAACACCTATCCGGAGCCTGTCCGGACATCGAAGACATCGGCTATAGGACCAAGCATACTAAAGGCCTGACGAGAGGTCGTCATGTGATGCGTGGCCCCGGAGTCGATGATCCAAGTCTCAACAGGGTCCTGGATAGGGGTCGCCAGATCGCTCATAGTCACATGGCAACAAGCAAGGGATGCGGACGCGGTGGAAGGAGGCGCAAAACGAGACTGCCAGTCGTCAAGCCACGCAATGTCGTCATGCAGAGAGGTGACAGAGACCACGGGAGATGATGAGACGGACGAGGAAACGGGACACGACCGCAGCTCGGCCTCAGTCATGCAGGGTTTGGCAGGAGAGTAGGAGGTGATGCAACTCGCACTTCCCTGGGGAGGAGGGCGAGGCAGGCCGAGCTGGAGCGTGATGAACTGCTCCAGCTGACGCTCACGGGAGGACGGCTCGGGAGTGTAGACAGAGTGCGGAGTGATGGCGCCGGAGCTCGGGTAGGAGGAGGACTGAGCCGGCGAAGGAAACAGAGGCGCCTACGGCTGCGGATGGTAAGGCTGCAGCGCCGGTGTCTGTTGGACTGGCGAGGCGACCAGAGTAGTGGAGCTGCTGGGCAATGTCGAGGTGGCGGAGCCGGCAACAGCTATGACGGCTGAGGCGGGACGGCGCTCCCGCCGGCAACGCATGGTGGCGATGACACGCGCCTCGTCTGTCGGTAGGGGGCACGTATACCACCTGTGCCCAGGCTGGCCACAGTTGTGGCAGACCGAGCTACCATTGATGGACCCGGTCGACGGCTGCTGCTGCTGCTGCTGACCCTTGCCCTTCTTGCTCCGACGCTTCTTCTTCCCTAGCGACGAAGAGCTGGAGGAGGTAGCTGTTGCGGGGGAGGCAACGGCCACGGAGGCGACAGCAGGGGAGGCGAGGGCCTCCGTGCGCTGGAGGTGGGACTCCAGACGAGCTTCCTCAATCCGGAGGAAGAGCTCGTATGCCCAAAGCATGAGGGTGCCCTGGGCTGCCATGGTGGAAAGGACGTCCTGCGGGTAGTGAACGAAAACGTCTACGTATGCGGCGGTGGCACCGTGCTTGATGGTGAGGAGCGCGGCCAGCGGGGGTGGTGCAGAGGTGCGGAGGCGCCGAAGGATGTCCTCCGCCTGTTGCCACTAGGCGGTGACCGTCTCGGTCTCCCCCATGTGTAGGGAGTTAAACTCCCGCAGTAGACGGCTGGTCTCAATATCGCTGGATAGGTGGTGGGGGCGAGTGAGGATGTGCCACACGGCAGCAGTGTCCGGGGTGGCGCCAGTAGTGACGTCACCGAGGAAAGGCTCCAGGGCCAAGCGGGAAGCCGGAGGGGCGACAAGCACGAGGGCACGTACGCTGCGACCAGCGTCATACAACTGGTCAGCCTGGGTAGTGTCGTACGGGTGGCTGTAGTATGGCCACAGGCCCTCACTCTGCGCCCAGATCCAAAAGGTGAGCTCCAGGCTCCAAAACCGTTCTCCGGCCTGAAGCGGCGGGGGCGGCGTCTCAAAGTCCATCTGCCACAGCCGGCGCCCAGATCAGGGCCAAGGACGAAGGTCACCATCTCCCGCTGGCACTGAGTGTGCTGCTGCGCTAGGTAGTGCATGGCGGCGCACACAACGGGACTAGCGTGCGCATGAGGAATGAATGGCGGCAGTGTACTGGTGGCAGTCTGGGAGGCCAATGGCTGCAGTGCTGCAAGCTGCTGCGTCAAGGCAGCGAGATGTTGCTGTAGGACAGCCAGGTGGTCAGGGTTGCCGGCGACAGCGCCGCTGGGCTGCTGCTGTAGCTGCCGCAGCTGCTGCACAAATGGAGGGCTGGGGGTCCCCCCAATGGAGGAGGACCCCTCACTGGGACTGTCTACCATGGCAGATTTGTTGCCCCAGTGTTTTGCCCTTTTGTTTTCCTTTTCTTTTTCTCTTTGTGTGTTGTCGAGGTTAACCCGGACGTCAGCCCAGAACGGCTGACGTCACTAGCCGAGCTGTGGAGTCTCTTCCCCTTCCCTTTCCCCTCCTTTTGCCTTTTTCTTTTCGTGTGTTGATGATGTCAACAGTGACATCAGTAGTGACGTCAGCGGAGGGCTACTGACGTCAGCAGCGGTAGTTGCTGCAGCTATTGTTACGCTGCTACAGCTGGTGCTGCTCATGCGGTTCCTGCTGAAGCTGTGGCTGCTGCTGCAGAGGTTGGTGCAGCTGCGGCGGCTGCGGCTGCTACAAGTGTTGCTGCTGCTACTGCTGCTGCTGTTGCTGCTGCTGTTGCTGCAACTGCTGCTACGGCCGCTGCTGCTGCTGCGCGTTGTTGCAGTTGGTGCGGGGTGGGGGATTTTTTTGTCTCTACGTTCTTTTCCCCTCCTTTTCGCTCCTCACAGCGAGCAGCAAGCCACGAGCAGCAAGCTCCTTGCTCACTGCTGGCTGCTCGCTGCTTGCTACGAGCAGTGAGCTCGCTGCTCGCTATGAGAAGCGAGCCGCGAGCAGCAAGCTCGCTGCTTGTTGTGAGCAGCGAGCAGTGAGCAGCGAGCTCGCTACTCTCTGCTGGCTGCTCGCTGCTTGTTGCGAACAGCGAGCTCGCTGCCAGCAGCTCGCTGCTCGCTGCGAGCAGCGGGTTGCAGGCTGTGGGCAGCTGCGGCTACTGCTATTGCTGGTAGCTGCTACAGCCGCCACTGCTAGCTGTTGCTGGCCACTACCGGCTGCTGCTTGTTGCTGCTGCTGCTGCTGCCGCCGGCTGCTGCTGCTGCTTGCTGTTGCTACTGTTGCCGCTGGCTGCTGCTGCTGCGAGCTGCTGCAAGCTGCTGCGAGCTGCTGCTGCTGCCGGCTGCTGCTGCGCACAGCTGTTGCTTGCTGCTTCTGCAAGCTGCTGGCAGCCACTCCACCTGGATGTCGTCAGCGCGTGCGTCGTCGCCAGGAAGCGCCCGACGTGGCCTGTTGCTCACCTCCTCGTGTCAAACGTGGGGGTCAACGCTACGGGAAAAATTCGGCAGCATTTCCCCTGGCTCAGTGACCGTGGGAAAAATTCTTACGCCGTCACTAGGCAGGTCAATGCTGTCGGAAAAAATTGCGCAGCATTTCCCCTGCATTGGCGCGTATGGGGGTCCGCCGGCATTGTCTAGCACCTGTACGCCAGTCTTCTGCTGCTGCTGCTACACTCTGGCTTTGATACCAAAAAGGAAACGCTATGCAGTAGGTTGGGGCAGCAGCGTTGATGTAGCGTGCGGGCTTCCACGCTCGTTGCTTAAGTCTGCTGCCCCCTCAGTCTGCTACTCAGGAGACCAAGTGTGGAAGCTCAAGATTTGTTACTCACAAACGCGCGCCCCAATGTTAGCGTCAGAAAGCAGGTGAAAACTGGAAGTAACTGATTAGAAGGGAAGAATAAGCAACAATGGGAGACCCCTCCAAGTTATAGGCCCCCCCCACTGGTGTAAAAGTTGTTACTCAGCTAACCAGCCAATCAGAAAGTAGTGATAGACCAATTTTCCGGCAGGCAGGGTTTTCTCGATGAGCCCTGCCAGACGCCCGACAGCCCAAAACCCGGGCATGGTCTGTTTTGCCTGAAAACTGGACCATTCTATAATCCCGATGCTGCAAACGCAGTCGTACGGTCAGAAGCAGCTAGAAATATAGTAGCAAAGAGTTATGGCTGCCCGAACCCGGGCAGTGTCTATGATGGTTCACGATGCCGAACAAGACCATGCAACATGCAACAAGGACACACGGAGAGCATGACGATGCAGACGCGATGGGACGCGCAAGACGCAGGTAGACAGCAACTGTGGTGGCAGTGTTCGTCGGCAGGACGACTGCCGAGGAGGCCTGCCGATGGAGCTGAGCACGTCGCCAGAGAGAGGAGGCTCCAGCGAACTGCGAATAGACCTCAGCGTGCATCGGCTCCACCGGAGGAAACTCCATCAGCGTCGAGTCTCGCCGTCAGTCATCTGCACGCCGATGTACACAAGCCGTGAGGACACAACAGAGCACAATGAGAGATGCGCCAAAACCAACAATCTGGTGGCGGTTTACTAGCTTAGAGCTGACGGACGACCGTTCCAGAGCTCTGGACGCTACCCGGGACCTCTTGCAGTTTTTCTGCAGCACGTAGGAGTTTATTGGTGGACTGGTCGTGGGCCCGGATTGCATGTTTTTGCATTGTGTGTCCAGTGTTTGATGCTGGATGAATGCATGTGACCAGTCGTAGCGTCTGGCTTGTGATCTTGCACGTCTAGGTTCAGGCGGCGTAACATTCTGACATGTCTGCGTAGAGTTCTGGCCAAAAGAGTGGTTTTGGGCCGGTTTTAGGACAGATCTTGCACTGCCGCGTGCGACACCCGCCGTGCGCCGCGGCAGGTACTTATGCCCTGGACCTGTCATTTGCCATCTCTCTCTGCAAATGCTATTGAAGCATTTTGACATTTTGCCTTGTGTCTCCTAGCGAGACCCTTGCCGTTGTGTGCACGACTGGTGACTGTCGTCACCGTCTGAGTAGGCACTTGCACCTAGTCAGCATATATGTCGCTATGAAGCTTCCATGCATCTTCTTAGAGGGGCTATGTGCACCCCCACTCCATCGCATTTTGGTGTTGAATTCCCACTCCTTTAATAATGATTTTGTTGTTGGCCTCCACTCAGATTGAGACCAGCACACTATGCAATTGTGGATGTGCACTGAACAATGATCTTATCCCCTCGAGTCGCGAAGGAGCTTTGCGGGAAATAAGTTTCAAGTGATCGCTTCGCGCAAAGCAGAACACCTTAAGGTGCTTGCCAACATCTCTTTGGCATTGTCTCTGAACCCTCTGCTTTTCTGCATTGGCACCAGGGCTGCAATACCGCGGTATTTGGTACCACGGTACTTGAGTACCGCGGTACCATATTGCCACGGTATGAATACCGTGGTACCCTAGTTTTCTAGCAGCTCAATACCGATACCGGTACCGTCACGGCGTTCCGTACGGTATTGGTAAAGTACCGCTATATTTCGGGAGTACCGCGGTACACGGTGTACCTTTGTTTGGAGGTCGCGTTCTCCCTCGGTACAGAATGAGTACCGTGGTACTCAATGGAGAAGTACGAAATCCAAACGATGAGATCCATACGAGTTTGTGAGAGTATTGCATTTCTTCACATGGAAAAAAAATCGGCGCCTGAGAGAAAACGGTTGTTTTGTTGCAAATGCTAAACTTTGACAAAAATTGTAGACACAAAACAGTCAACATGTTGGGCCAAAAAGACCCTACCCTGGAGAAGATAGACATGAGACACAATATCACACTGATAAATGCTAAAACCCTGTCCGAACGCAATATGCTTAAATTCTGAGATAACTTCTCGCACCTGCATCCCATGAACCGCACCATTGGCCTCCGACTTCAACTCCTCGTCGCGATGTCGACTAGCGGATGAGGAAACATGCTTGGATATTCTGAAAGAAATACCCTTGAGTTGAGGATCTCGACCTGTCATGCCAATCTCCTTCCTTAAAGGGGCACAAAAGTTCAATGATCTCAGTAAAATGTACATAAAAAAAATGGAAGTGTTCCACTCGATGTGCGTGACCTTGTCGAAGTTCGTCCACTTGCAAAACATGATGCTCCATT
>SZWC01002315.1:19534-34828 GCA_023375785.1 Penium margaritaceum | reverse complement strand
AGGAGGAGGAGGAGGAGGAGGAGGAGGAGGAGGAATCAGTCAGAAAAGGTCAGAAGGTGGGGAGGGACAACCTTAGGGCGCAGAGGTCACGAGGGCGCAAGCGAGACAGCACGTTTTGGAGCACCTCCCACGGAAGCAGTAGCACTGGGCAGCGCTCGCCCAGGCCTGCACTGATCCACCTCTCGGTCGCGTCTGGGCCTTCTACTGCCGCCGCTGCCGCTGCTGCTGCCGCCGTCTTCACAGCACCACCACCAACACCACAGCCGCCTCCTCCTTCCTCTTCTCCTCCAGCTTGGCTACTGAAGGCTGAGCCGCCGTGAGCGGAAGATCCAGAGTGGGGTGAAAGGGCCCCGCTGCCGTTGTCATTGCCGCTGCCAGTGCTGCCATTAGCCCGCCGAGACACAGAGGCCGAGGAGTGGCGCGGGTGGCGGTGGATGTCCACATGCCAGTCTGGGAACTCGAAGCAGATGCGGGCGACTGGTGCTGCCACTGGCGTGGGAGCGGCGAAGGCGGACGCTCGTGCCGCCACTGCTGGTGTTGCTGCTGCTGCTGCGGCTGGCGATGAAGGTTCGCGGGCTGACGCTGACGCTTTCGCCGTAGCTGCTGATTCCACCGCCGCCTGCGCGCGGAGAGCAGAGGATTCGACCGCGGCAGCCACCATGGCAGGAGGTGCTGCTTCCGCCTCTACCGCTGCCGCCGATGCCGACGCCAGTAGACAAGACACTTCCTCCCTGCAGCCTTGGTACGAAGCTTCAAGCTCGGCGTCCAGCTCGTCTTCATCCTCAACCGCACCCTCGCCATCACCGAGATCTTGCGCTGACTCGACCGCCATGTTGTGCCGCACTGCTCGTCCGCTCGCTGGTCGTCCGCTTACTCGTGCGCTCGCTCGGCGCTGCTGCTTGCTCTGCCAAGAAGGGTGCGGAAGCGTCAGGAGGACGCTTGCTCCGGAGATTTGTCCTGGGTAGAAATGAGAGACTAAGTCAAGAAGGGAAAATACACACCGTGCCCAACGTGCAATGGTAATGGCGGAAAGCTTGGCCGACTGAGCCAAAATCGCGATACTTGAGGGTCTCCGACCCTCAAGTCATTCCGTTTTCCCGCCCATGGCCCAGGGTACCACGCCCGAGTCACGTGGAGCGAGACTCGCTACATCCCTCCCACCTAGGAATGAGATGTCCTCAGCGTCAACACGTGGGATTTGAACCCTGACGCTCTGATACCAGTGCAACGGTACTGGCGGAAAGCTTGGCCGACTGGGCCGAAAACGACTTGAGGGTCTACCACCCTCAAGTCATTCCGTTTTCCCGCCCACAGCCCAGGGGACCACGCCCGAGCCACGTGGAGCGAGACTCGCTACACAACGATTCTAGCTATGATAACCATATCCCCCGTCCTTAACATTGATTATCAGACATCAAATGCAGTCGGGCAGTTCGACCTCAGGGCAGCGTTTAATGAAGCGGCTCCATAAGGCAGCCCTTTCCTCTCCATTGTCAACGAATGGGCTCCGACCGCCAATCTTATCGGCAGTGGAGCCCTGCCGTTTGATCTCAATGATGACAAGGCCCTTCGAACGGATCCTGCTTGTGAGAATCTCGATCCGACGAGGTCCAGTGTTGTCGCAAGCCCTTGACCAACCAGAGTGAAGGCCGAGTCATCAGCAAAAACATTTCGGCATTCAATTTTGTTTTAAAACGGCCTTTCTCACGCTAGTTTGCCTTGTCAAAACACATTTTCCAGTTGGTGCTCGACGACTGGATGATTTCCATGCCAAACTATAGACCCATGCAGCGGGCTGATTTCTAATCACGACGAGGAGTCACCAGGCGGTACAACTGCTGGCAGAGTTTATTCGCGAGGGTTTCCAACGGGCCCTCGTGTTGGTCGTCGCCCAAATCCGGGCTCCCTTGCTGATGGATCCGGCAATGCAGGTCCTCGCGTTGGGACATCCTCGCGTTGTGCTTTGTGTCGTTCCTGTACAGTTTACTGTGACCACTCGGCCGTGTCCATACTCGTGCAGATCTCTGAGGCAGGCGGCCCTGGTGACACCGGCGCGACGACAGGCGACGGACTACGCGCTTGGAGCTGACCGACCACTGTTCCAGAGCCCCAGATGCCACCGGGACTCTTTGCTGTGCTTCCTACGTCTTGCAGGCGCCTTTCGGCGGACTGGCCATGAGGTCTATTTGCATGTTTTTGCATTGTATGTTCACTGTCAATCAATGGATGCATGCATGTGACCAGTCGCTGCGTCCGTCTTTTGATTCTGCACGTCTAGGTTTAGACGGCGTAGGATTCTGACATGTGTGCGTAGAGTTACAGCCAAAACAGTGGTTTTGGGCCGGTTTTAGGACAGCTCTTGGACTGCCGCGTGCGACACCCGCCGTGCGCCGCGGCAGGTGTTTATGCCTTGGACCTGTCAGTTGTTATTTCTCTCTGCATATGCTATATTGAAGGATTCTGACACTGTGCCTTGTGTCTCCTAACCAAACCCTTGCCGTTGCGTGTACGACCTGTGACTATCGTCACCGTCTGACCAGGCACTGACGTCCGGTCAACGGCTCTGTTGCTAGGAAGCTTCTACGCACTTTCCCTTGGTATCAGAGCAGTGAGACAGTTCTCGTTGAGCTGTGCAGCAGAGATGCAGCAGATCAGCAGCAGTGAGAGTCACCGCTGCAGCAGAGTTCTCTGGGATCTGTTGGAGACGGCCTGTCGCCGTCAACATATCCCACCCACCACGTGAGATCGCAGCTGCATAGGCAGCACCAACGGCGTCTATCGCCACGCAGAGGTTGTGGCGGTCGCGGTGCGTGTAGCCGCCCTCCCATAGCCGCAGCAGCAAAGCAGCAGTAGCAGAGGCGACGGCGGCAGCAACGCAGCAGCAGCGGCCGCAGTAGCAGCGTGGCAGCAGCGGCGGCAGCAGCAGCGTCGGCAGTAGTAGCGTAGCAGCGGCAGCGGCACAGCAGTAGCAGCGGCAGTCGCGGCGGCAGCAGCAGCGCAGCAGTGGCAGCAGTAGCAGCGCGCGACGGCGGCGGCCAGTAGCAGCGCGTGGCAGCGGCAGCCAGCAGCAGCTACAGCGCGCAATAGCAGCCGCCACGCGCAGCAGCAACCGCCGCGCGCAGCAGCAGCAGTAGCGCAGCCGCTGCTGCCAGCGCTGCACACACAGCTACGCAGCTGCTACTGCAGCTGACAGCACAACTGCAGTAGCAGCTGGGCGGAAGCTGCTGCGCAGCTCCGTGGACCTGCCGCGCGCCACCGTGAAGTGGCAGAACCGTGACAAAAAAAAAGAAAAAAGGAAGAGGGGGCGAGCTGGCGTCAGCATTGTTTATTGCTGACGTCATCAGGTCGTGCTGATGTCAGCAACCACTTGCTGACGTCAGCATTACACTTAGCCAATTCTTCACCCAGGAAGTCGAAGGTTGCCAGCATTTCAAATCTCCGAGAAACGCAGACGGTTTTGAAATCCG
The DNA here is from genome assembly GCA_023375785.1 of Penium margaritaceum. Lineage (NCBI taxonomy): Eukaryota > Viridiplantae > Streptophyta > Zygnematophyceae > Desmidiales > Peniaceae > Penium > Penium margaritaceum. The sequence goes on along the minus strand of SZWC01002315.1, from coordinate 31,361 downwards.
GCAAACTTGACCTGTCGTCCCATAGTGAGCGGCGACATGAGTTCACGCAACGACAAGGACAAGGGACCAGGCGATCCCTCCTCCTCTTCTTCAGGGGTATTGAGCCCTCGCTCGCAGGCCATTGAGGACCTGCGCAACCAGCAGGAGGAGATGCGTTGTCTGTAGCGAGAGCAGACTGACGTGATCCGCACGCTGACTGAGCTCCTGCGCTCTCACTCCACGGCTCCTTCGCGGATTTCTGAGGGAGCTGCCGGCGTTGCGGCCTCCACCCAGCACTCGGCTCAGGTGCCCGTGACAGGTGCCCCGCCTGCTTCACCTTCTGGTGTTGTTTCCCCACCACCTGCGGACCTCCTTGATGAGGAGCCATTCATGCCAGGCTTCGAGGATGACTCCCAAGAGCGGGAGATTTGTCTTCTACAGGAGCGCCTCCGTGAGCTGCAGACGGGTATCCGACCTCCACCCGTGTCCCCGATACCACCGTCACCTGACTTCCCCGGTGATCACCCCCTTCCAGGAGTTTTCCGCGTCGCTCGCCCTCCTCAGCCTGTGGTTGCCCTCCCCACGGAGCGGCAGCCAAAGGACTTTGAGGCACCACTTCCACGGTACATCAACGAGGATGGATTTGACTGCTGGGAGATCCTGTTTCAGGTGTGGGCTACTTCCGAGGGTGTGTGGCCTTACTACCACAGCCCATACCAGTCTACAGATCCAGCACAGGTGCTGACAGTAGCCCGGGCCATGCGAAGACTTCTCTATGCCATGCCACGCGAGACTGTCATTGACTTCCGCCCCTTCCTCGGCGAGGTTGGCACAGGCACCGGAGCTGATCCTCGTGGCCGCTGGGATCTGGCATTGTCCCTATTGGCCGCAGAGACGCACGCCACGCGTGCGTCACACATTCGTGCTTTCCACTCGCTCCGTCAAGGACCAGCGGAGTCTGCGGCGGATTACTGGTGACGCGTCACGCATATCTACACGCGTCTGGGGACCTCAGGGGGCACACAGCTGTGGGCGCTTCGGACGATCATGCTCGGAGTTCGCCTGGAGTACACCGACATATTTACACGGTATAGCGACGCTGCTTTCGAGCCTTTCTTAGCCACCCTGCAGCTGCTCCCTTGAGCCCATCAGCTTTTCCTCCAGATGACGTCGGCCCGCGAGGCAGTAGTAGCACATCAGGAGACTTCCCTCGCTGCAGCAGTCCTCGCCTCACCACCATCTTCCCTCCTGCAGTCACCCTCATCTACCTCCATCACGACCTCATCTTCCTCCTCCTCTTCGACCCCGTCTACACCCACGCAGACGCAGGGCGTTGCAGCAGCTACCCAGGGGAAGAAGAAGAATAGGAAGCGCGGATCGGGTCAGCAGCAGTCGTCATCCAGTGGTAGCAGTGGCCGTTCCGTGCACTGCTACAACTGTGGAGGTGCCCATCGCTACACCGAGTGCCAACAGCCGCTCGACTGGGAGCGCATCACTCGCGGACTTCAGGCTACCCATGCTGCTCGCACCGCGTCCGGCACGTAGACCGCACACTCCTCTGGACGCGTGGCGACCACGACTGCAGCTGTTCCTGCATCCTCACCGGCGAGCAGCAGTGATCCAGACCCACGTGACCGCACCATCGCCGAGCTTCGTCATCTTCTGGCGCTTTGCTTTTAGGGAGGTGCGAGTGTGTTGTTATCGTCAAGTGGGTCACATATTGCTTGTTCGTCCGTCCTCGTGATTCGTGATGACACGTGTGGGGGAGCACAGTTCGCATGTGATGATGATGGGCCTGACTGCACTGACTGGATTCATGAGTCTCACCTTCGTGATGTACGTTGTTCCTTCCCACTGACGGCTCAGCGTCCCTCTGATGCCGAGTGTTCCATTGCTCGTTGTACAGTGACGTCCACCAGCCGTGACTCCGGTGGCACTTGGATCATCGATTCTGGTGCCACCCACCACATGACGTGTTGTCGTAGTGACTTTGTGGTACTTGGTCCTGTCACGACTGTCCGTTCTGTTCGTACAGGCTCTGGTCAGTCCTTACCGGTATGCTTTGATGGTCCGTCTGGCCCCCTGTATCACTCTAACTTGCTGTTTGTGCCTGATCTTGAGCTCAGTCTGCTGTCTGTACGTGCCTGCACTATGATGGGTCTCTCCGTTGAGCATACCGCTGATTCAACGACTGTGACTGCTCTTGACACCCGTAGCATTGTCCTGCGTGCTTCAGTCATAGATGATTTGTACCGCATTGCTTGGCCCTCCTCCCCTTGCTCTCCCTCCTCCTCTGGTCGCGTTTTTGTCACTGGTGTTCTATCCCCGGAACACCACCGGTTGCTTCACCGATGTCTGTGTCACGTGGGCTCCAACACTGTGTCGAAGCTCATCTGGACACAGCCTGCTCTTGGTCTTGACGTGGCTTCTTTCGAGAGGCTACCCAAGACCGACTGCCTTTTTTGTGCACAGGGAAAGATGCATCGGTGCACTTACCCTGATTCGCGTTCCTGAGTGCTGAGGCCCCTCGAGTTGGTCCACTCGGACCTGCTCGGTCCTCTCCCGGTCGAGTCGCTGTCTGAGAGGGGCCGGTATGTTCTGACGCTGACAAATGACTTCACCCGGATGCGGTGGGTCTACAGTCTGCGTCAGAAGAGCGACGCCGCCCTTGCGGTTCGGCTCTGCCTCATGATGGCTGAGCGTCAGTCTTGCCACACGCTACATACCTTTCGCTCGGATCGCGGCGGCGAGTTCCTCGGCGAGATGGACTCCTTCTTTGCTGAGCACGGCATTTTTCACCAGGTCTCCGCTCCTGCTACCCCACAGCAGAACGGTGTATCTGAGCGCTGTAACCGCACCATGGAGGATGCGGTCCGTGCCATGCGGTCTGAGTGCGGTCTCTCGGAGTCCTTCGCATTCGAGGGCTTTGCCTACATGACTGGGTCTGGAACCGCCCCCCCCATGGTCCGCTTCCGGATCATGTTACACCGTACGAGCTCTGGTTTGGCCACCGTGCTGATCTTCGTCTCGCACGCGTCTGGGGATCCTTGGCCTCCGTATGGTACACTGAGAACCAGCAGGGGTCCAAGGTCTCCCCTCGGGGTCGCTTGTGTGCCTTCATCGGCATCTCCCCGCGGTCGAAGGCCTGGCGCTTTTGGGAGCCCACTCGCCGTCGTGTCATTGAGTCCCGTGACGCGCTGTTTTTTGAGTCACTCACCTACCGTGATGTGACTTCGATCACAACCCTCTCTGCGGCTCATGTCTCTTTCTGTGAGGGTCCTCGGCGGATGGGGGAGACCTCTCCGCCAACGACCATTTCTCGTCAGGTTGATGTGTCCGCTCGAGTCCCCTCTCGATCTCCAGCACTTGATGATCCGGCTATCATTGCCGTTGGTCCAGAGATCCCGCCTGTTCCGCCTGTTTCACACCCCACAGGTACCGCTACTCTCACGCCTCCTCCTACATCACCACCTATGTCCACTGGCACCCCTGCTCCGGCGTCTGACCCAGCCCAGCCCACTCCTGTCCCTACGTCGGCTGACACTCCTGCCTCAGTGTCCGGGCCAGCCTTGCCCGCTGTCACCCCCAGCTCAGTGTTCCCCACACATGCATCTCCTCGCACGGCATCTCCGACTGCCTCGTCTCAGCCCTCACCAGCTGTGGTCATACATGTCCTCATGGTCGTACCTGTTCCTGAGCCTGAGGTACGCCCCTGGACCTCCGGTTACTCTCGTGAGCCCGGTGGTCGCCTTCGACCACTGGATTCTGGAGCTCAGCGAGCGTCGAGTTCCGGACCCAGACGTTCCTCTCGCAGCATCGCGAGTGGTGATCCAGGCACAAAGGCCTTAAGCCTGAGTGTCCGCACTGAGCTTTCAGAGATACACCCAGCGTGCCCCATACGGCATGACCTGGTCACTCGCGAGTTCCATATCGCCTGTGACGCAGCAGCTGATCTCGTGGCCGTCAGGCCTGACACTGAGGCGTGTGCACTTGCCACGCAGAGTTCCCCCTCTATGGCGCCTGACCCGGGCACATTGAGGGAGGCTTTCTCATCGCAGGATGCTGATGCCTGGCGAGCTGCTTGCGAGGATGAGCTTCGCGCTATCCGAGAGCACGGAGTCTATGAGCTGGTCGACCTTCCCCCTGGGAGGAAGGCGAATCGGGTCAAGTGGGTCTTTTGCAAGGAAGTGAAGCCGGATGGCTCACTGGAACGCTACAAGACCCGCTTGGTTGTCAAGGGGTTCTCTCAGATTGAGGGAGTTGATTACATTGACACCTTTGTCCCTGACGGCCGCATGACCTCCGCTCGAGCTCTGTTCGGTGTAGTGGCTCAGCATGACTGGGAACTACACCAGATGGATGTGAACAACGCGTTCCTCCATGACTCTTTGGATGAGGAGATCTACGTGGCTCAGCCACCAGGCTTTGAGGACGGTGACAAGGTCTGGCGCTTGCGCAAGTCCTTGTACGACCTCAAGCAGTCTCCACGGTGTCGGAACCGGGAGATCACTGGAACCTTGAGTCACGTAGGATACGTACAAAGCGAAGCAGACCCCTCTCTCTTCATCCTACCAACACCCGAGCGGTTTACCGCCATCCTGGTCTATGTTGATGACCTTCTGATCGCGTTTCTGTCGCTGGTGGCCGTGAAGGAGGCCAAGGTTGTCCTGCAGACCGCCTACAGGATAAAGGACCTCGGTCTTGCATCGGTGTTTCTTGGTATGGAGATCGTGCAAGATTGCAGACATCGGACACTGTTGCTGCATCAGGCCCGATACGCACGAGTCGTGGGGGAGCGCTTTAGTGATCTCCTTGGTGCAGTGCCCACTACTTCCACACCACTCACACCCGATGGGCAAGATGCCCTGAAGGTGGATGACCCTACACAACTGGGGGAGACAGTGGACGTGACCTTGTACCTCCGTCTTATCCGATCTCTGATGTACCTGGCCACTACCACGCGTCCCGACATCGCGTTCGCCGTCAACCTACTCGCTCAGTTCTCGCAGGCTCCACGTGTGAGAGCTCTTCACGCAGCTGCGCGAGTGGTACGGTACGTGGTCTCCACGCCGTATCTCGGACTCTGCTTTCGTTGGCAGTGTTCGGTGGTCCTTGACGGCTACACTGACAGCGACTGGGCTTGGAACCTTGACGGGCGCGGTCGCACTGGGTACGTGTTTCTGCTCGGTGGTACCGCTTTGTCTTGGCAAAGCGGGAAGCAGGGCTGCATCGCACAAAGGTCGTCGGAGGCAGAGTATGTGGCTTTGGGGGCAGGGGCTGCTGAGGCAGTTTGGCTGCAGCGCTTGTTTCTTGAGCTTGGGCAGTCAGTACCCGCCATTGTGCTGCATTGCGACAACCAGAGTGCTCTCGCCATTGCGGAGAACTCTAGTGTTTTTCATGCTCGCACAAAGCACATTGCGGTTGAGCATCACTTCGTTCGTGATCTGGTGGAGCGACGCGTGATCTCCATCATGTGGTTTGGCACTGACTTGCAGCGTGCTGATTTCTTAGACGAAGGCACTTGCTGGCGAAAAGTTCTTGGTGGCCATTCGTTCTGTTGGGCTTCGCCCCGTGTGTGACAGTGGTTGAGTGTGGGATGTACGTTTGCGTCTCATCTGTCTGTGTCACCCACTATGTGGTTGTACCAGTGCTGCACGCGTATGGACATGCGTACCATCGGGTCATGGGGGAGTGTTGTACTTTGTGCCGTTCCTGTACAGTTTACTATGACCACTCGGCCGTGTCCATACTCGTGCAGATCCCTGAGGCAGGCGGCCCTGGTGACACCGACGCAACGACAGGCGGCGGACTACCCGCTTGGAGCTGACCGACCACTGTTCCAGAGCCCAAGATGCCACCGGGACTCTTTGCTGTGCTTCCTACGTCTTGCAGGCGCCTTTCGGCGTACTGGCCATGAGGCCTACTTGCATGTTTTTGCATTGTATGTTCACTTTCAGTCGATGGATGCATGCATGTGACCAGTCGCTGCGTCTGTCTTTTGATTTTGCACGTCTAGGTTCAGACGGCGTAGGATTCTGACATGTGTGCGCAGAGTTACGGCCAAAACAGTGGTTTTGGGCCGGTTTTAGGACAGCTCTTGGACTGCCGCGTGCGACACCCGCCGTGCGCCGCGGCAGGTATTTATGCCTTGGACCTGTCAGTTGTTATTTCTCTATGCATATGCTATATTGAAGCATTCTGACACTGTGCCTTGTGTCTCCTAGCCAAACCCTTGCCGTTGCGTGTACGACCTGTGACTATCGTCACCGTCTGACCAGGCACTGACGCCTGGTCAGCGGGTGTGTTGCTAGGAAGCGTCTACGCACTTTCCCATCATGAACTCGGGCCCCTAGGTCAGTTCATCCAATGAAGTCACTGCCTGTGTTGCGTCAAGCAAAAATATTACGCCGAGCGGAAAATGGGTGGTTCGCAGGGATGAGCTACGGAGTCGAACATGTCGAGCTCATCCATACAATAGCGAGAAACACAATGAGGGATATATAAGGTCTTGGGTGCCAGAGTCAAGTGATGCGTGCGACGCCGCGTCGTGTGTGGTCCCTTCGATAAACTCTGCCAAGAAATCAGAAAGAAAGTTTTGAGAAACTTCCTAGCCTTGCTGCCATTGATGCCTCACTATCTTGACAGCTAAAGCACTAGCAAACAAGGAGGTGTAAGAAACTACAAGGGTTCAAGCTAGGGAGACGCGCAAAATCCCATAAGCTTCAATAGCCTAGTAACATAGAGAAGAATTGTAGTTAGCCACGAGTACTATGCTAGCAAGCAAGTGAGTGGCAAGCGACGAAACACGCCATGGATAAGGGAAAGTTAGTAGTTGAGACACAAGTTAACGAGTAACAAGTGAGCGAGGTGGTGAGAGCCAGTTGACCGGGCCACCCACGCGAGGCAATCGTCGTGGGGCCTGACCGCCACCCAGGGATCGAACCCGACCCTGGAGCGAGCGAGCTCCAGGCGGTTTCTCACACGCCGGCAATAACCGGGCGTGTGGTCCCGAGGGATCAGCAACCCGGTTCACCACTCTAATAACATGCAAGTATTCAACCAACTAACAGGCATGCAATCCTACAACTTGTATCCCCCATTTTGGCAGATAAAGTTATTACTAAACTAAGGCTTGTGACAAGGCTGGTGCTGAAGCCACCACTAGGTAGCTTGATGGAGGCATCTCCACTGTGCACTTCATGCTGCACCACAATCTTGCACCAGGGAGTCTTAGTCCAGTTCAATCACCTGCAGTGGTGAGGTGTGTGCATGAATGGAGACAAGAGGGCACTTGCGTGTGTTTGTGACAATAACCAACAAGAATGACAAGTGACAAGCACACAACATAAATACCTCCCTCGGCGCACTACAAGTGACGCACTTGGCAGTTAATGTCCTAAAACCAGACCAAAACCATCATTTTGGCCATAACTTCATGCACAGTCATCCAAATTCAACACTTTCTCAACCTAGAAATGTAAGTCTTGAGTCGAATACTATGGCAAGTAGCATGCGCACGTCTTCAATGGATAAGTGGACACGATACAAAATGTGCAAACCCGGCTTAAGAGCCAGACCATTGACAAAATTTTAGTAACCGTAGAAAAACTGCAGAGCACACAAGCAAGCACAAACTCCATTCATGCACACACCTGCAGTGGTGAGGTGTGTGCATGAATGGAGACAAGAGGGCACTTGCGTGTGTTTGTGACAATAACCAACACTCCCCCATGACCCACAGACAAACAGGCCACACACACACACTAAACACAGAATGAGGAGAACATCACAGAGTTCACATCAACCAGCGGCATCACGAGAGCGCAGCAAGCCAACAGCATGCACAGCTGCCTTGAACATTCCACTGCTGAGCGCTTTGGTGAGAAAGTCTGCACGCTGTTGACGAGTGTTGACCCAGACAACCTGAACCTCCCCAGCGGCAATGCGCTCACGTACAAAGTGATGCTCAATGTTGATGTGCTTAGTGCGAGAGTGATGCATGCCATCGTGCTCAGCAATCGCCTTCGCACTCTGGTTGTCACAGCGCAGGGTGATGCAATGAATGGGATCATGCAACTACTGCAACAGGCGGGACAGCCAAACACTCTCACACGTACCTGCACCCAGTGCCACATACTCTGCTTCACTGGAGCTTTTGGCAACACAACCCTGTTCTCCACTCTTCCAGGAGACAGCAGTCCCTCCAACAAGAGAGATGTAACCAGTGCGGCTGCGAGCATTTGTGTCATGTGCCCAGTCGCTCTCTGTGTAGCCGTCAACGACTACTGAGGGCTGAGCATGGTAGCAGAGTCCTACGCATGGAGTGGACAACGCGTAGCGGACGACGCGTAGTGCGGCCTCGAGATGCTTCTATCAAGGCTGCTAGGAGAACTGGGCAAGGAAATTGACCGCGAAGGCCACGTCCGCCCTAGTGGTGGTGGCAAGATACATGAGGGAGCCGACAACACTGAGGTAATCGGTAACGTCGACAGGCTCCCCTAGCTGCGTTGAGTCCAGTGACTTCAGCAGACGCTGACCTGCTGGAGTCATCGGTGTGGACGCGGTGGGGACGTTTGCGAGCAAAGGGGCAAAACGCTCCCCCAGTGTGCGTATGTACGCAGCCTGGTGCACATGCAGGGTGCGACGCTGACGATCACGCTCAAGCTCCATCCCCAAAAACACCCGTGCACGACCTAGATCCTTCATCTTGTATGCAGACTGCAGTAAGTCTTTCACTGACTGGACAGCAGCCGGGCTGGGTGAGGCGAAGAGCAGGTCATCAACGTAGACCAACACCGCCACAAACGGCTCTGAGGGGGTGCTCAAGAAGAGCGCTGGATCAACCGTGATGTGACGGTAACCTCCCCGCTCGAGAGTCGAGGAGATCTCCATGTTCCAACACCGCGGTGATTGCTTGAGCCCATAGAGGGTTTTGCGCAATCGCCAGACCTTGCTCGTGCCATCGGTGAAGCCCGGGGGCTGTATCATGTAGATCTCTTCATCGAGCTTCCCGTGCAGGAAGGCGTTGTTGACATCCATCTGCTCCAGTTCCCAGTCGTGTTGGGCGACGAGACTCAAAAGTGCTCGAGTAGTGGTATATCTCCCGACCGGTGCAAAGGTCTCATCAAAGTCAAAGCCGGGGATCTGGGAGAACCCCTTTGCTGTGAGACGTGCCTTGTATCGGTCGACTGTTCCATCGGGCTTCAGCTTACGCCGAAGGACCCATTGGGCGGAGACTGCCTTGCGACCTGCAGGCAGATCCACTAGCTCAAAGACCCCATGGTCTTGGAGGGCTGTGAGCTCCTCCTGCATGGCCTTCTCCCAGAGGGCAACGTCTGCCACCTCACGAGCCTGCCGGACAGTGGTGGGCTCAGGAGGGAGAGTGGGGAGGCCAGCGGCCGCAAAGCATGCGGCAACATAACCGGCGACAGAAGACTCAAGAGCACTGTGGAACTCGTGGGCTACAAGAGCATAGCCAACTGCAGAGTTTGGGTGTACAACGCTCACAGACAGGCCCAGTGCATCAAGGCCGGTGGGGCGCACTGAGGGACCAGCTGTGGAGGATGAGGCTGTGAAGCGGGTGACTCGTTGAGAGGCAGTGGACGAGCCTGCCAGNTAGCTCAAAGACCCCATGGTCTTGGAGGGCTGTGAGCTCCTCCTGCATGGCCTTCTCCCAGAGGGCAGCGTCTGCCGCCTCACAAGCCGATCGGACAGCGGTGGGCTCAGGAGGGAGAGTGGGGAGGCCAGCGGCCGCAAAGCATGCGGCGACATAACCGGCGACAGAAGACTCAAAAGCACTGTGGAACTCGTGGGGTACAAGAGCATAGCCAACTACGGAGTTTGGGTGTACAACGCTCACAAACAGGCCCAGTGCATCAAGGCCGGTGGGGCGCACTGAGGGACCAGCTGTGGAGGATGAGGCTGTGAAGCGGGTGACTCGTTGAGAGGCAGTGGACGAGCCTGCCAGAAGAGACTCAGTAGGCACCCTAGAAGAGGAGGGCTGAGAGGACTGAGAGGGAGGAAGAGCACGAAGTTTCCTCCCACGAGTATAAGGCTCTGGACAGGGGAGGCGAGCCTGAGGCGGGTCGCCTGCGGTGGTGTCAAGCACCGGAGAAACTGCAGCGCCAGGAGATGAGGTGGGAGTAGAGTGGGTAGTGGACTGTGCGGGAGTGGGCGCCGAGTGTGAGGACTCGGGACTGGCGGTAGACGGCAAAGACACAGGGCTGCCGGCTGAGGGCAGGGGCGACCCGGACTTCGGGGAGGGCACTGAGGCCCCCGACTCTGAAGAGACTGAGTCCTCGTCAGTGTCTGTGGGAGTGACAACAGGGGGCGCTGTGTGAGAGGGAGAAGTGGACGCACTGATATCGGAGGCTGGAACAGACCCAACCCCCCCAAGCTGACGAAGCGAGGAGAGAGAAGACGGAGGAGGGACATGGGACAGGTCACGGGGAAAGACATCCTCAAAGAAGAGGGCGTCACGCGACTCGATGACGCGGGAACGGTCGGGGTCCCAGAAGCGCCACGCCTTAGACATTGTAGAGACACAAAGAAACGTGCAGAGGCGAGCACGAGGACTCAGTTTGCCATCACGAAAGTCCTCTGGCAACTGGACAGGAGCCGCACAACCCCAGACACGAGCCAGACGGAGGTCAGCACGGCGACCGTACCAGCACTCAAAGGGAGTGACGTGACGAGGAAGGGGACCGTGTGGGACACGGTTCCACACCCAGGTCATGTAGCACATGGCCTCCAAGGAGAAGACAGGAGAGAGGAAGGACTTGTTGAGGAGAGTACGAAGAACATCAGCGAGGGTGCGGTTCCAGCGTTCAGAGACACCATTCTGCTGGGGTGTGTAGGGGGCGGAGGGCTCCATACACACCCCACGAGAGGTGAGAAATCGAGCGGTGGGGCCCATGAACTCGCCACCACGGTCACAGCGGAAGACTTTGAGCCGACGACCACAAGCTAGCTCAGCTTGTGGTAGCCAGGACTCAAGTGTGGTACAGACGTCACTCTTTTGCCGAAGGGCAAAAACCCAGCGCATGCGAGTAAAATCGTCTGTGAGACAGAGGACATAACGACCGACACCCCCAAGGGCGTCATGGGCAAGAGGTCCCATGACGTCAGCGTGCAGGAGATCAAGTGGGTGAGACGTGCGAGACTCAGACGTGGAAAATGGGGAGCGGTGCATTTTGCCTTGAGCACAGTCGAGACAGTCAGTGGGACAGGGTGAAGAGAACGTGTTGGCATCAAGGCCATGAGCAGGCATGTCCCGAAGCACACTGTCAATGGCGGCAGTGTGAATGTGACAGAGACGATGATGAAGCAACTGTGCATGTGGAGGAGTGAGGGAATGAGCCACATGAACAAGAGCAGTCGTGGAGGGATGGGGTGCAAATGAGGGCACGCGGAGCAAGCGGTCACAGCGAGTGCCACGCAATAAGACACGACCAGTAGTGCGATGCATAACAGAGGCAATACCATGACTGGATGAGAAGTCCATGCCCTGGTCGTCGAGTGTCGTAACAGACAGCACACTGAGCTCAAGAGCGGGCACATAGAGAACGTCAGGGAGGAAGAGCTCCCTCCCAGGGCCAACGAAACGGACGACACCGACACCCTGGATGGGGAGAAGGTGGCTAGAGCCAGTGCGTACAAAGCGAACAGAACCAACAGGACCCAGCGACACAAACGCTGAACGACAGGAAGTCATGTGGTGGGTGGCTCCTGAATCAAGAATCCAGAAGCCACCCGTCACACGGACAGACGCAGGGTCACGACTCACAGCGGCAATGGCAGAACGAGGAAAGAGACGCTGACCACAAGCGGCAAGACAACGAGGGAGACT
>SZWC01002315.1:0-19374 GCA_023375785.1 Penium margaritaceum | reverse complement strand
GGGGGGGGTCCACGAAGAGACGAGTCAACAGCACACGCAAGGCCCTCCTCAACCGAACGTACACTCTCACCTCCCTGATCACGGAGGTGACGCTGGTGAACGGCGTGAGAGAGCGCAGAGTCCAGCTGGCGGGTGTCCTCAGATGGTCCGGTGATGAGTGCGGTAGAGGAGGGTAGCTGGGGACCAGGGGTGGAGGAAGCCCATGTTGGAGGTGAGTAGAAGCCAGAGGGAGGCCCGAAGTAGACAGGGCTCCCAAACCCCGGGCCCAACCCCAAGGTGCGGATGGAGGAGGTGAAAGGAGGGCAGTGCTGTAGGCAGCAGCTGTAGACAATGGAAAAGAAGCGTGTGTAGAGCTATGACTGGACCTCGCGGAGGTGGAGAAGCGGGCAGAGCCACCACCAGACCCTGAAGAGCGTGCCCAGTGAGCACGCATGGCAGAGGCCAGGCGTACATCATCTGGTGGTGCAGGGCACTTGGTCGCCGCATGACCAGCGGCGCCGCAGTTCCAGCAAGTGACAGTGCTGGAGGAGGAAGAGGAGGATGCGGCGCTATCAAAACCGCGACCTCTGCCACCCTTCCCCTGCCCGCCACCGCCAGAGCCACCCCCTCGGCCTTTACCTTTGCCACCCCCTCCACCACGCCCCCCCCCCTTGGGAAGCAAGAGATGTGGCGGTAGTAGCAGAGGTGGAGATGGAGGACGAGCTAGAGGCTGAGGAGGTGGAGGAGGAAGGTTTTGCGGTGGCTGCTACTGCAACGGCTGCGCGGTGAATACGTTTGTTCTGCAAGGAGCTCCACCAGTCGGTAAGACGCTGGGAGGTGAATTCCCATAAGGCCCCAATTCCAGGGGGTGCGTCGGCGGGAACAGGAATTGCCGCCAGACGCTCCAGCTCTGTGGCTTTCACTTCGCGAAAGATGTCGCTGAGCTCCGGGATGAGGCCGTTGACGATGGAGAGAACTGTAGGGAGTTGGCCTGGGGCGGCCTTACCGAGGTCACGCAGTAGTCGCAGACTGCGAGCCCAATAGGCGTCAGCAGTCTCGTCAGCACGCATGGAGAGCGTGTTGAACTGGACGGTGAGGACGCTCTGTGCTGCATCTCCAGTGACTGTCGTGCGCCGCTTGATCAGGGCATAAGCCCCAACCGGGTCAGCGGGGGTGTGGCATGTAGTGTCAGCATTGTAGGATCCAATCTCATCAGTGAGATCGTCTGGTCCGGCGCGAATGAGGGCACGGACAGCTCGTGCCGACTCAGAATCGACTGGCACAAAAGGTGGAACAACTGAGGGATTTGGTGCATGGTAGTATTCCCAGAGTTGTTCCCCTTGTGCCCAGGCACTGAAACGAACCTCCCAAGAGTGAAATGTAAGATTGGAGGTGAAATGGGGTGGAATGGAATCAAAGTCAGGCTTGCGTTGCACTGATGGAGCCAAGGCTTTGGCCGCAGCAGCGCCAGCGGCTACGGTGACTGCAAATGGATCAGAGGAAGATGGGCCAATGGCAGTGGAAGCGAAAGCGGGAGAGGTGGAGAACGCTGGAACAATGCTAGCGGACAGAGTGCTGCGCAATGTCGGCTGCAGACGATTCAGAACCAAGTCAGCAATGTGATCGGCGAATGTCTCTTGGTCAGCCTGCTCAGCCCGCAATTTTTCCTCAGCAGCGCGCTGAGCACTAAGAGCTGCCTGCAACGCAGTGCGCTCACGCTGAAGCTCAGCTTGCAGTGCTGCGTATTGGTCATCGTCAACTGGCATTGTGCCAGTGGCGTGACTCTGCCGAGGAAAACTTTGGCAGAGTTTCCCTTGCCCCAGTGGGCGTGGGAATGTAAGATATTGGTGTTGGAAGTGCGCTGCAAGGCAACAACCTGAATGCACGAACACGCCGATACAGGAAAGGCAGGGAGAGCAAGAGAACAAGAGAAACCAAGCTCACCACACACGGCGGTGCAGAGAGAACAGTGGTGGCAGTGCCGCAGCAACTAAGGAGGCGACGACTGTGACAAAAGCTGATGCGATGACAACGAGGCAGGCTACGCCTGTCAGGGCTGCACCTGACAGAGTGGAGATGACTGTAGCGGTCAAGACCAACAGCTGTATGTGCCGAGTGACTGACGGTGATGAGGAGGGTAGAGAGGCTGCCTGTGTTGTGGAGGCGTTGGCGGAGTCAACTGCACTGGAGAATGCTGTGGCTGTTGCGGCTGCGGCGGATGCAACTGCGTTAGCTGCTGCAGTAATCTCAGTAGGTACGTTGACAGCAGCTGCTGCCAAAGGTCCCTGGTCAACCGCTGCAGTGTACGTGTCGATGGCTCGACCAGCAGCAGTGCTGGCTGGTGCACGTGCGGCACATGCAATGGCTGCAAAGGTAGTGGCAACGGCAGCGCTGGACACAAGGGTAGCCTGTAGAGCTGCAAGAATATCAGGGAACGAGATGGGCGAGGACTCTGCAGCTGTTGCGGCCGGAGATGCGGCACGGCGCGGAGCGGAGGCTTCTGACGCTGCTGCTACAGAAGGTGGAGCTGCACCACGAGGAAGAGCACGGCGGTGTTGCTGGCGTGTCCTATGGGTAATGGGCGAGCTTACCAGAGAGTGAAGAGGTCGGTGGTCTCATTGTGGTGCTGTTTCCGGTTGGTTCAGCGACGTTGGAGAATCGTCGTCGGCCGACTGGCAATGAGTCGCGTAGTCCTTTGCGTCCGCCCACGCGTAGTGATCAGCGGGATTGTAGTCTTCACCGGGGTGATACCCCGGACTGCTGCGATGCACCCTCGACCACACTTCTCTCTCCGCCCGCTCCTCGTAGTACGCGAGCTCCTCGTCAGTGCGTGCACGGTCTCGAGTTGCTGTGGATGACGGAGGGGCGGGCTCGATCTCAGGCGGAGACGCCAGTGTTCTGAATGCTGGGCTGCCTCAGGGCAACCCGAGGTAATTGAGAGTGTGCTAGGGTCAAGCCTGGCTGTAGGGTTGGAGCTGTTGCTGCGAGGGACGTAAGTGAGGTCACGGCTGCTGAGCGATGAAGATGCACGTGAGATGAGCACACCAGGCCGAGGCTACACACAGCTTTGAGATGCACCGGATGTGGCCCAAGCCTCTGTTGTGCGTACGAAGGCGTACACGGCTGAGGGGTGATGCTGCAGAGATGGTGGCCCGAGAGTGGGGCGAGTAGGCATCACCACGAGGCGGTGATGTCACAAGCAGATTGCTTGAAGTTGAGAGAGTGTCCCAGTGAGTGACGGGTACGACGTTAGCGGCGGCTGCTTAGTCTGCCACAATCATGAGTGGTACGGTCGAGGCCGAGAGTGTGCCCCGTGAGTCACGGTTGCGAAGCTAGCAGCTGCACAAAGCGGCGGCTGCTACTGCTGCCTAGGCTGCCACGGTCTCGTGCTGTGGCTTGCACGGGATCACCTGCGACTTAGCTGTGACTTGAAGGAGGTTCACAGGTCGATGCTAGCGGCTGCACAGAACGGCGGCTGCTGTTGCTGCCTAGGCTGCCACGGTCTTGTGCTGTGGCTTGCACGGGATCACCCGCGACTTAGCTGTGGCTCGAAGAAGGTTCACGAGTGCGATGCTAGCGGCTGCACAGAATGGCTGCTGCTGTTGTTGCTTAAGCTGCCACGGCCTCATGCTGTGGCTTGTGCGGGATCAACCGTCGCTTAGCAGTGGCACACGTGAGTCTCATGAGGTCCCAAGACTGTCGCGGCGGGAGGGGCAGCCCTCCTGCTCTGATACCAGTAGTTAGCCACGAGTACTATGCTAGCATGCAAGTGAGTGGCAAGCGACGAAACACGCCATGGATTAGGGAAAGTTAGTAGTTGAGACACAAGTTAACGAGTAACAAGTGAGCGAGGTGGTGAGAGCCAGTTGACCGGGCCACCCACGCGAGGCAATCGTCGTGGGGCCCGACCGCCACCCAGGGATCGAACTCGACCCTGGAGCGAGCGAGCTCCAGGAGGTTTCTCACACGCTGGCAAAATCCGGGCGTGTGGTCCCGAGGGATCAGCAACCCGGTTCACCACTCTAATAACATGCAAGTATTCAACCAACTAACAGGCATGCAATCCTACAAGTTGTATCCCCCATTTTGGCAGATAAAGTTATTACTAAACTAAGGCTTGTGACAAGGCTGGTGCTGAAGCCACCACTAGGTAGCTTGATGGAGGCATCTCCACTGTGCACTTCATGCTGCACCACAATCTTGCACCAGGGAGTCTTAGTCCAGTTCAATCACCTGCAGTGGTGAGGTGTATGCATGAATGGAGACAAGAGGGCACTTGCGTGTGTTTGTGACAATAACCAACAAGAATGACAAGTGACAAGCACACAACATGAATACCTCCCTCGGCGCACTACAAGTGACGCACTTGGCAGTTAATGTCCTAAAACCAGACCAAAACCATCATTTTGGCCATAACTTCATGCACAGTCATCCAAATTCAACACTTTCTCAACCTAGAAATGTAAGTCTTGAGTTGAATACTATGGCAAGTAGCATGCGCACGTCTTCAATGGATAAGTGGACACGATACAAAACGTGCAAACCCGGCTTAAGAGCCAGACCATTGACAAAATTTTAGTAACCGTAGAAAAACTGCAGAGCACACAAGCAAGCACCCGCAACACTGTGGCAGCTATCTAGCAAGTGCTGGTCGGTGGAGCCACCACCCGTCGTTGCTCCGGCGCTAGGTGGATTTGTATCAGGAATTTGCATGAGCATCGACTTTACCGAGTGGTCAGTATCAGATGTATAGATAGACAAGGACGACTCACATCACAACACTCCCCCATAACCCGATGGTATGTATGTACATGCACTTGCAGAAGTAACACAAGTGCGCAATGAGATGCTCAATAGTCCAAACCCACACACCCCACCCCAGCCTCAGCAACTCTCAAGTAACGGGCAAAGCCCGACGGAACGAATGGCCACCATAAACTTTTAGCACGCCGGTGCCTTGGTGAGGAAGTCAGCCCTCTGCATGTCTGTGCCGACCAAGATGACGGGAATCACCGCTTGCTCCACAAAATCATGCACAAACTCATGCTCAACATCAATGTCCGTTGTACGTGTATGGTTACAGGATCAAGGTTTCATTCTGAAGGTACCCTTAAGGACTGCTGCGGCCTCCTTCACGGCCTCCATGTAAGAAGACACAATTAGGAATCCGTCCACTTCAACCAAGATGGCGGTCAAGCTCTCAGCTGCTCGTTTGAGAAAGAGGGACGGGTCCGCATCACTCTACACGTCACCGACATGTGTCAGTGTATAGGTGATCTCGTGATTCTAGCACTTGGGTAACTGTTTCAAGCCGGATAAGACCTTGCATAAGCACCAAACCTTGTCACCGACTCCAAAACCAGGTGGCTGGACTATGTAGATCTCCTGGTCTAAGGTGCCATGGAGGAACGTGCTGTTCACATCCATCTAGTGCACCTCCTAGTCGTGGTGAGCAACAATCCCAAACGGAGCGCGAGCGGTGGTCATGCAACCAACGGATGCAAAGATATTGATGAAATTGACACCCTCAACCTGTGAGAGCCTCTTGGCCTTCAAGCTAGCCTTGTAGTGATTCAGTGCACCATCAGGCTTCATCTTCTTCTGAAAGACCCATTTGGCCTATAGAGCCTTCCATCAAGGTGCGAGACCGACAAGCTCATAGACACCGTGCTCATGGATGTCTCTTAGCTCATTCTCACAAGCGGCATGCCACAATTCCACAACTTCAGACGAGAGTGCCTTCTTCAACGTGCCTAGACTAGGTATAGTAGAGGGAGAGCTCCGGGTGGCTAAGAAACATGCCTTCGGACTTGGTCCCACTACGACAAGGTTGGCTACGACATCGCAAGCGACCGGGAACTCTAGGGAGACCAACTTAGGACCTGCAAGGTATTCTTGGTGCACCTCAGTTTAGTTTGCGTGGACACTCAGGCCAAGGGCCTTTGTGTCAGAAATCGCCACTTTGAACACTACGAGTGGAGCGTCTATGTGTTGAGTTGACTATCCGCTGAGCCATCGAGACCAGTGGTTGAAGACGACCACCGGGCTCATGGGAGTAGCCTGAAGCTGAGGTGCTCACCTCTGGCTGCGTAGCAATGGACTGGTTCACAACGGTAGCAACTGCTTTCTTGCCGGGAAGGGGAGAGGATGCGGAACGATCATAGAAAGGTACTGGCTCCCGTGTCGGCAACGTAGGTGTAGATAGAGGAGCAGGTGTGACTAGGAAGACTACCACAGGCATGAGACCAGGCGTGCCAGAGCAAACCGGCATACACACAAAACTAAGTGTGCCAGAGAGGACCAGCATTGGCACAGTAGCAGGTGTGCCAGAAGGGATTGACACTGGCACGAGACCAAATGTGCCAAAGTGACGAAGAATGGTATGGAGCAGGTGTGCTAGAAGGAACTGACAATGACATGGAAGCAGGTGTGCCAAAGGGAGCCGATGAGGCCATTGGACTGATACCCATAATGGTCGAATTGTCATCAGCATGAGACTAGACCACAGGTGAGGAGGCTCAAAACGACCCATCCGTAGATCTAGACTCCCCCATCCATCATGAAGCCACATAGGTGGGAACGTGGTTGAAGACAAGCGACATAATGTTGGATAAGTTGCGATAGGTGAGAGTCAAAAAGAAGAGAGTGTTTGGAGACTCAACCATGCGCTGACGAGCGTGGTGCCAAAGCGCCAAGCCTTTGACCACAAGAAAACACCAAGATCGGCATACATGTGACCCCGAGATGAGACCTTGGAACCCTGCTGTTCCTCGGTGTACCAGACGCAGACTAGGGGCCCCCAAACACGAGCAGATGCAGGTTGGCGCGATGGCCGAACCACAGCTCGTACAACATAAAATGGTTTTGAAGGGGTCTATGCTGTAGGCGGTTCCAAACCCACATCATGTAGGAGAATTCCTCAATGGCATTTGATTCCTGAAGACTGCACTCAAACAGCATGCCGCAGGCAACATCTTCCAGGTGATTCTAGCGCTCGGACATGCCATTCTCTTATGGTGTAGCAGGGACGGGGAGCTCGTAAAAGATACTATGCTCAGCAAAGAAGGTGCTTATATCGCTTAAGAGAAGGTGCACATTTTGCACACGATTGGAGCGGAACGTGTGGAGGGTCTGACAAGACTTGCGCTGAGCCATCACTAGCCACAGGCGGATTGCCAATGCAGTATCGCTCGTGTGGCGGCGGCTGTAGACCCACCTCATCCGGTTAAAGTCAGCAGCAGTCAGGGTGAGGACATATCAACCTTGATCGGAAAGAGACTCAACAGGGAGGGAACCGAGAATTGGACCAACTTGAGTGGATGCAGCGCTCAAGATGTGGAGTCATGATAAGAATAGTGATGCATCTCACCCTGAGTGTAGAAGAGACAGTCAGTCTTGACCGCCTTCTCACATAAATCTGTATCAAGTTCAAAGGCTGGCTGAGTCCGAAGGAGCTTGGACACAATGTCTGAGCCCACATGGCAAAGGAGGCAATGCAACAAACACTAGTTTTATGAAGAAAGAACACCAATGAAAAACACACACGCAGATGTGGAGGAAGGAGAGCATGCCAAGGAATGGCAATGAGGCATACAATACATGTTATCGGCAGTTAAGGCAAAAAGAACAACGGCACGAGTATCAAGAGCAATCACATTTGTATAATCAGCAGAGTGCTCAACAGAGAGACCCACCTTGGTGCAAGCATGAACAGAGAGCAGGCTGAGCTCAAGAGCAGGGACAAAGAGCACATTGGAAATGTAGAAGGGACCAGAAGGACCATCAAAATGAACCATCCTGGCAACTTGGAGAGGCAATGAGTGATCAGACCCTGTGCAATCGGATCAAACTAACACAACAGGACCGAGCACCATGAAGTCACTACAACAATGGATTATGTGGTGGGTGGCTTGGTAGTGAATTATCCAAGTGCCGCTCGCCTCATGACCTGTCGTCAACACAAAACAACAGGCCAAAAAACATTCTTCTTCTACTTGACGCTCAACAGATGACTTCGAAGAACAAGATAAGGCACAAATCTGTGCCTTGTCAAGCCAGTCAGTACTGTCAGGACCATCGTCATAAGAAGCTAACTCAGCTCCCGCACAAGCATCATCACGGGTAGCAAACACAGTAAAGAAAGATGTCTGTGGACCACCTCATTGTAACAAAACACTCGCACCTCCCTGAATACATAGTGCTAGTAGCCAACGAAGCTCCACGATTGAGCGATCCCAGGGGTCCTCATGATTGGTGCCGCCTTGAAAGTGGGGAAGTGACAACATCTGCTGCTGTTCTGGTCACAACATGATGCGCTCATTTGTCATTGGAGGACATCTACTCAGTGTGCGCTGCGTGGAGGATGTGCATGATCCTCGTCCAGTCGAGGGGCTGCTGGCACTCCGTGCAGCAATGAATGCTCTCGTTGTTATTGCAGTGGAAAGAAAGTCCACTACTACTGCTCGCCTGGTAGTCAAGCTGCTCCTATTACTGTCTCTTGCTACGTTTTTACTTTCCTTTCTTCCCTTGTGTTGTCACTGCAATACCTCGTGCCATCACTGCAATTCCTTCTATCTGGTCACTCAAGGAAGAGGGTGATGAGGAGGACCCAGTGGGGATGGGGCTGACGAGCTGGGACAAAGGCATCGGAGGAGTCGCGGTCACTGCTGCAACAAGCGGACTCGGATTCAAGGCATCGCTAGTTAGCTTTCTTCAGGTAGTGGTTCTGAGTACCATTTAGAAGTGCCTTCTTGCCTTTGGCATCCTTTTCACCAGCAACTTGTTTCCTCGGTGCACTCACGGGCCCAGAGGCCCTCCGTTCCGCAATTACGGCATGCACGCTTCTTGGCACCCTTCCTGCCACCACCATATCCGCCACATCCCTTGTCCCCACTTCCGCCACCATGCATTTTGGTCACGAGGACCGATGAGGAAGATGAGGACTCCCCGCAGCTCCGTCATTGCGCCTTGTTGCAAATGTACTCTGCGACCGCGCCATAGGTGAGGTTGTCCTTTGTTCATCCTCCCAAGAGGTGATGAGAGGACTCCAACTGTCAGGAAGGGCCATGAGGAGTGCTACCGCCTGCAGCTACATGTCTATCTTCCACCCCACGTAATTACATTGTGATTCAAGCAACTTGATCTGCTACATGATAGCGATGAGATCATCTCCCTCCTCAATACTCAACTTGAGGAGTCGCTTCATTGCAGTTATCTTCTTTGCAGGCGACTTGGATTGATGGATGATGTAGCTTTTTTGGCAAGCTTTGGCTGCCAGCTTGTAGCCTTGGAAGTTCCCCCACCATGACTCGTCTGTCCCGGACATGAGAAGCATGAGCGCCTCCATGTTCTTCTTTGTGAAGGCTTGATTCTCCTCGGCTGTAGCTGTCGTCTCGACAAGCACTTTCGTTCCCTTCAGGACCTCCAGTAGCCCCTTATGCTCGAGGTGGAGCTCAAAGTACCACCTTCATAGCCTAAATCCAGGGCCGCCCACATACTTCAGGATGGGCTGCGTCTTCTTCTGCACCACTCGTGCAGTCTTGCACTCGAGGTCCTCAAAGTTTGACAGCGATGTCGTCTGTGACGACAATCCTGTCTGCAGTGAAAGCCATAAGTGATGTGAAGACCGGTCAGGGTTGTGTGCCCGTAACCCTTTTTCAGAATCACACTGGGTGGCAGTTCCAATGTGGCCCAGCGGGTCTTCTCTGATTTTACGGCTTTGTTTTGTGTGAGTTTTGAGGCTAAGCGTGAGCTTTCTCGTTACCTCATGCTATTCTTGTGGGAGTTGGACAGAGTTGAGAGACATTCACTTTTGCGAAGAGAATAACAAAACTTTGTGTTAGTTTTCTTCTCTTTTCTTTTGACATAGATATGAACTGTCAAGTTGTAGGGGTTCTCTCCAGCTTTCCAATGCACCAAACCACATGTGATTTGGTTAACCGTAGCTCCCGCTACGTCTGCCAAAATGTGGCACACAAATCCAGCGGCTTGATTAGCAACGCGTTTGGTACCCGCCCGCCGAGGCGCTCTCACACATCAAGGACCCATCAAAACGCCCTTCCGGAGGTGCAGATGTCCTCGCACGTAGTGGCGATTTCCTCTGTGCTTTTGAGGTGTTTTTTGATGAGTCAATCATTGAGTTTGGTGATGAGGATAGACACGGTTCAAAAGCTGTCCGCGGACCTGCAGCCAGAATTTTGTGTCCCTGAGTAGCAAAACTTACTACTGAGTTCGGACTCCGTGCCAGGAATTTGGCTAAGTCTCTCAGTAACGACCTGTACTACGAACTCCGGCAAATCATCCACCGGAACGACTCGGCAGTCTTCCGGGGATAACTTGCCAGATGTACTTTCTGTTACTCATTTTGGCAGATTTTCTACTGGCAGTCAAATCACGGCTAGCTCCTCGAGCCACTGCAGACACATCAATTTAGGAAGCTCATATCTCCCTCACTACTTGTCTGATTGCAGCGATTCAAGTTGCACTGGATTCAAACACTTGTCAAGTTTCTGGAACTCTAAATCAATCTGATTTTGGAGTGCTCTACAGGCTTCTAGAGTACAACACAAGGATTTCCCCCCCTCCAGCGGCTTGTTGACGCCTCCCGGCGCCACACCCGGGCATGATAAGGGGCAAAATGTAACACAGGCAATGCCTGCCAATGCCAAGGTAATGCCTTGAAATGTCTAGCAACGCCTCTGTAATGCCTGGCAATGCCGGAGCAATGCCTGGCCATGCCTTGCAATGCGTAGGAAATGTCTGGCAGTGCCTCGAATCGCCTAGCAATGAGTGTCAATGCCTGGCAATGAAATGGCAATGCCTGGGAAATGCCCTGCAATGCGACTGCAATGATTGGCATTTCTAGACAACGCCAGGGCAATGCCTGGATATGTGTGGAAATACATCGAAAATACCTGGTAATGCATGGCAATGCCTATACAATGCTTGGAAATGCTTGGGCCATGCCTCGCAATGCTTTGCAATCCATGGCAAGGCTTATCAACGCCTGGATAATGCTGAGCAATGCCTCGACAATGCATTGGAATACCTAGAAATGCCTGGCAATGCCTGAGCAATGCTTGGAAACACTTGGACAGTGCCAAACAATGTCTTGAAATGCCTGAAGATGCCTAGGAAATACCTCGCAATACTTGGACAATGCCTAGCAATACCTAGGCAATATCTGGCAATGTGTGGCAATGACTGTGCAATGCCTAGCAATGCCATGGAAGTGCCTTGCAATGCCATGGTAATTCCTAGGAAACGCCTAGAAAATCCTGGCAATGCCTGAAAATGCATGGCAATGCCTGGTCAATGCCTGGTAATGCCTAGCAATACCTGGGCACTGTTGGGAAAAGCCTCTCAATGCATTGTAATGCCTCCGAATGCCTGGTAATTCTGGGAAATCCCTGGGAAATGCCCAATAGTGCCTGGCAATTCCTAGGGAATGCATAGCAATGCTTGGACAATGCCTTGCAATGCATGGGAATTCCAAGCAAAGCCTGAGAAATGCCTGACAATGCTTGGGAAATGCCCAATAGTGCCTGGGAATTCCTAAGCATTGCCTCACAATACCTAGAAATGCTTTGGAAATGCCTGTCAATGCCTGGGCATCACCGAGAAATTCTTGGCAATGCCTCGCAATGCCTGGCAATACCCGAGAATGCTTGGCCAATGTTGCGCAATGCCCAAGAAATCCATGGCAATTGTGGCAATGCCTGAAAATGCCTGTGCAATGCCTGGCAATGCCTGGACAATGCTTGGCAATGCTTGGGAAATGCCTGCAAATGCCAAGGCAATGCATGGAAATGACATGCAATGCCTGGACATTTCGTGGCAATGCCCTACGATGCCTGGGTAATGTCCGGCCATACGCGGCAATGTCTGAAAATGCTTGGCAATGTCTAGAAATGCCTGACAAGGCCAGGGCAATGCCTAGAAATTCCCCATGCCATCGGATCCAAGTGGATCTTCAAGGAGAAGCTCACCAAGGAGGGAAAGGTGGAGTGGTACAAGGCTCGGCTGGTTGCGAAGGGGTACACCCAGCAAAAGGGTTAACAGTACGATGAAACGTTTGCATCAGTGGCAAAGTCCTCCTCCATCCACTCCATCCTCTTGGTGGCGGCGGCACGCGACTACAGATTTCACCAAATGGACGTGAAAACCGCGTTCCTCAATGGCAACCTGGACAAGGAGGTCCTCATGGAGGCGCAGGAGGGGGTGGACGCACCACCGGGGAAGGTGTACCGGCTTTGCGAGGCGCTCTATGGGCTGAAGCAAGCGCCACTCATGTGGTACCTGAAAATGGACGGCTTCATGGCCGAGCTTGGCTTCAAGCGTTGCGAAGTGGATCAGAGCGTGTACGTGGAGAAGCAGCCGGGGTTGCACCAGATTGTGGTCCTTTACGTGGATGACCTCATCCTTGTGTGAGAGGACATGGAGGAGTTGGTGAACCTGGAGTGACAGCTGGATGGTCGGTTCAAAATGACCGACACGGGCGAGCTTGAGTACTACCTCGGCGTCGGTATCAAAAGGGACCGCAAGGCATGCAAGCTGGAGATGGAGCAGGCAAAGTACGTGCAAGAGGAGCTCGGCCGGCAGAACATGGAGGAGTGCAACCCCATCGGTACACCCATGACGACCACATGTGAGCTGAGCTCAAGCATGGGGCCGAGCACGGATGAGGAGAAGGAGGAAATGGCAGATGTGCCATACCACTCCTCTGTAGGGAGGATCATGTATGCCATGGTGGCTACGCGGCCCGACCTGGCCTTCGCAGAAGGCCGAGTGAGCCGCTGTGTTGCTGACCTCAGGCCGCTGCATTGGCAAGTGGTGAAGCGGATCCTTCGCTATCTCAAGGCAACAAAACAGTCATGGCTTGTGTTTGGAGGGGGAGCACATGACGACTCCCTCGAGTTGGTTGGCTACTCGGATGCCAACTGGGCTGGTGATGTGGATGACAGAAAATCGACATCGGGGTACGTGTTTGTGCTTGGTGCAGTTTCATGGGCAAGCAGTAAGCAGGAATGTGTGGCAATGTCCAGCACCGAAGAGGAATACATCGCGCTCACGGAAGCTCTACAGGTGTGGCTGTGGCGGCTGCTAAAGGAGATCGGCATTCCACAAAGGAAGCCGACGGTACTCAACGTCGACAACATGTGTGCCATCAGCCTTACCCAAAACCCGGTGCTGCACATTTGGACCAAGCACATTAAGATCCGGCATCACTACGGGTAGGACGTGGTGGCGAAGGGAGATGTGGCTTTTGTGCATTGCGGCACTAAGTACATGTTTGCCGAAGCCATGACCAAAGCACAGCCCAAGGACAAACACAAAGAGAGTTGCATAGAGGTTGGTCTGTGCTATGAGGCTTAAAAATGCTACAGATTCCAAGGACACGGCGTCAAGGCTGCGGTGCAAGGGGGAGATTCTTGACATGGTGTGCCCCTTCCCATGATCGCCATTGATCATATTCAATTGTTCGACTACTCAGGAGTGGTTGAAAATGTGATCTGACTTTAGATTTGGATTCCTTGGATTGTTCAATGTAGGACTGAGCATTGAATCGCTCAATTTGAGTGAGTATTCAGAAAGTTAGCCAAGCCCAAAGTTTGGGTATTGGGTGGTGTCAATGCGCCGGATAGCAACGTTCTAGAAAATGGGTCTCGACATGGAAGGCCGCCAACCGCTCTTGGTATTTCAATAAAGATAACATATCACCCTCGAATAAGGGATCCTTACGTTAGGTTGGTTCAGTTTGTAACCTCACGAAGTCTGCATGGATGTCTTTAGTGTCTACCCTCGATTGGACACTCTATGAGGAGTCTTAAGGGCAAGAACTGAAAATGGATGCATGCAAGGTACAGGCTTTTGTACTTGCAGAGCTTTGCAAATGCTTTTGCTTGCAGTGGCTCGAAAGGAGCCAACCTCAGCCTACAGTCCTACTTGGCACGTCCTAAGACTACCAAGTGTCATCCTCAAGGCAGGTTCTAGTAAGCTTCTTAAAAGCTTCTTGTCCCACTATGGGCCACAAGGAATAAATGCAACGGTCGCGGGATTTGAGCTTGCGACCCATGAGCTCCAGTACTTGTCCCAACTAGGCCACAATGTTGTGTTTTCTATGTTGATCTCCAAGGGACACACCCATTATGGGCAGTGCATTCTGGGCCTATCTCAGAACAGACCAAGGGGACGTACTCCATAGAGTAGTCCATGCCTTCTCTTTCTACGCAACCAGCCAGATAGCTAGTGGACAAGGTGCATACCATTCAATAAATCTCTCCGTTGCACCTCTGTCCATTTGTTGCTCACTAGGCTCCATCAATGCCTTGGGGCTCACCCTTCCTCTACCGCATGCGTCATGCCAAATCCACGAATGCCTGCATAATGCAAGTTGCTCTCCAGTGGCTTGGTCATGCAGGCAGCAAGCATGCTCTTGGTTTTGCAGTGCTACAAGTCCACCACGTTCTTCATGACCAGGTGACGTGAGTAGTGGTAACATATGTCGATGTGCTTTGTTCGCCAAGAGATGATTTCATCTTCAGCCATCAAGATGGCACTCATGTTGTCCACGTGTACAACCGCGGCATCCTTTTGTGGCAGTGTCATTTTGCCAAGCAGGCTGCGCAACCACTGAGTCTCCTGACACAACTCAGACAAAGAAACGTACTTTGCCTTAGTCGTGGACACGGAAACACAACCCTGCTTCCTGTTGGCCCATGACATGGCAGTGCCATTCAAGATGCACATGTATCCAGAGGTGGATTTCTGGTCACCACGATTTCCTCCCAAGTCGGCGTCGGTGTAGCACTTCAGGTGGAGGGGGTCCGTACCTTCTTGGCCTCCAAGGGTCAGGCCCATGTGACGTGTCTTCTGCAGGTAGCGCATGATATGCTTGACTTCCTGCCAATGCTCTGGCCTTGGGTTGGCCACAAACCTGCTCACTTGTCCCACAGCATAGCAGATGTCCGGACGAGTACCTATCATGGCGTACATGATGCTACCCACGACGGACTGGTAGGGGATGTCTTGCATCTCCCTTCATTCTGCTTCATCGATTGGCGACATGGAGGCCTTCAGTTTTGCATCAGACGTCATGGGGATGCCAACAGGTTTGCACTCTTTCATGTGATAGTGTTTGAGTACCTCACTGATGTATTTGGTTTGGTTGAGGTCAATGGTGCCTATTGCTAGGTTGCGGTGGATGGCGATCCCGAGGTAGTACTCATGAGGATCCATGCCCTTCATTTTGAACCTTTTCTTGAGGTTAGACTTAAGCTCATCCAGCAACTCGACCAAAGATGAGCAGATGATCAGATCATCCATGTATAGAGCAACGAGAATCAGCCCACTCCCATCATTGTGCACGTACATGCTCGGGTCATTCTGACAATGCGCGAAGGAGAGACTGGTCATCAAACCATCCATCTATTTATACCATATCCTTTGAGCCTATTTCAGCCCGTAGAGCGCTTTCACCAACTTAAACACCTTGTCCTTTGGAGCTTTGATTCCTTTGGGCACCTCCATCAACACTTCCTTGTCGAGCTTCCAATAAAGGAAAGTTGTCCTGACGACCATCTGGTGTATCTCCAATCTCTTTGCAGCTGCAATGGTAAGAAGAGAGGGAATGGAAGCAACTTCCACGACGGGTGTGAAAGTCTCATCGTACTCAGAGCCTGGGCGTTGGGAAAACCCCTTTGCCATTACCCTTGCCTTGAAGTGTTTGATTTTGCCGTCCTGCTTCTTCTTCACTCGGAGGACCCACTTGGATCCCACCACGTGGGTCTTGTCGGGTCTGTCCACCAGTACCGACGTGCCGTTCTCAGCAACGGACGCAAGCTTGCTGTCCACTCCCCCCTTCCACTTGGCCGCATCCGGGCCATTCATCACCTCCACTAGTGTGGATGGCTCTTCCTGAGCCATGCACGAACAGCCAAGGCCAGTCAAATCGTCCTCATATCACAAAGGTACTTTCTTTGGTCGCAAACTGGTGCTGGTGCGGGTTCCTGTTTTGGTACTGGAGCTACCACATGTGGCGGTGTGTCGTCGTCATCGTCGTTGTTTTCATCGTGAGAAGAGTCGTCAGACTCTAAGTCAGCCTCGGAAGCCTCGGACGCCTTGGCGTTTGTGTCCATGTCAGATGCTATGTCATCTTGCGTAGCTGCTCTCCCATTCCTACCACCTGCTGGCAAAGCAAGCCAGTTGTTGGGTACTTGGTTTACGGACTCAAGCAACAATAACCACTGTCCCACCTTGGGAGCAAGGATCGGGTCGAGCAGCTCTCCCTTTCTAAGGGTGCATTCGTCAAAATCAACGTCGCGGCTCCTCACGAGCTTACGCGCTGCCTGGTCCCAAAGCCGATAGGCTTTGTGTGATGTGTCGTACCCAACCATGACGCACTTTTTGGAACGTGCGTCCAACTTGCCTCCACCTTCTCCTGACTGGATCTTCACCCATACAGTTCTCACAAAGACCTTTAGAGGTGGGAGCTTGGCGTCAAAGAGCATGCTTTGCACCATGCTGAGTAGGGTGTGGTTCATCCTCTCGGCCACTCCATTGCTTTGGAGGTTGCAAGGGGTGGTTTCCTCCTGACGAATGCCATGATGCTTGGGCCAAGGCTTCCATGCCTCGTACTCACCCCCGTTGTCACCTCGGAGCGTCTTCACCTTCTTGGAGGTT
This sequence comes from Penium margaritaceum, assembly GCA_023375785.1. Taxonomy (NCBI): domain Eukaryota; kingdom Viridiplantae; phylum Streptophyta; class Zygnematophyceae; order Desmidiales; family Peniaceae; genus Penium; species Penium margaritaceum. Next base: position 2,715 of record SZWC01002315.1, on the reverse strand, counting down.
TGCCTCTCTACCATGGCGACGAACTCCAGGAACTTCTCCTTGACCTCTCCCTTTGTTTTGAGGAAGTAGATCCATAACTTGTGGCTGTGGTCATGGATGAAGGTCAAGAAGTACTTGCATCCTCTATTAGACGTTGTGCGAAAGGGTCCGCGGACGTCACTGTGGATCAGATCCAAGACATTCTCCGCTCGTTGACCTCCTCTCCCAAACGACTTCTTCTTTGCCTTTGCTTCGAGGCATGGTTCACACAACATACACCCTTCTCCATGCTTCATGGTACACCCTTCCATTCCACAGACTACCTCTTGCTCCTCCATCTTTTGCAGCATGTTGTTGGCTACATGGCCAAGTTGCCGGTGCCACAACTCAGCGTCAGTGTCCTTGGTTGATGTGTCGGCCTCAGCGGTCGCCGGTGGTGCACCCTTTGGCTTTGGTGCCATAGTCTTGGTGGCACATGCCAGTCCCTCATCTGACGCATTGGTGACTTTTGCTTGCAGTTCGTAGAGGCCGTCGAATCTTGAAACTTGAAGCATGAGGTCGTCTGTGGTGTACAAAATTTTGATGTTCTCAGTTTTTAGGGCAACGGCTTCCTTATTGGTGAACACCACTGTCATGTTGCTGTCGGTGATTTATGAGTATGACAACAGGTTTGCTGCAGGGCATGTACACCAGCTTTTGAAGATCGACCTCCTGCTTGACACCATTCACATTGAACGTGATCACCTTGTACCCTTCACCCATGACTTGGACGATGCAGCCGTTTACACACTTGATGCGCATGTCAGATTCGGCCATGGAAACAAATCCACCCTTCTCTTTTGAGGAGTGGTGGTTGGTGTCCGAGTCAAGGGAAAATGCCCTTGGCCTAAGGAGCACTACCCCCTTCATGGACCACCCTTCAGCCATCATGTTGGTAAGCTCCTTCTTCTCCTTCCCACCTTTGATCCTGCCTTCTTTTCTAGGACTACGGCAGTCCCTGGCCCAGTTCCCAGACTTGCCACAGTTGTGACAGTTGCCGGGCTTCTTGGAACTCTTCCCGCCACCATTACCTTTGCCTCCACCGCCATCGCTTCCGCTGTTGCCTTGTCTGGAGCAAGAGCTTGCACCTTTTCCACCAAAGCAAGAGGCATAGGCTGAAATTTTTGCCTCATTGCCACTGCGTTGCATGGACTCGTTGCAGACGTGTTTGGCGAGAGCCTCATACGTCAGATCTGCCTCCTTCTATCCACCAAATACGGTGATCAAGGACTTCCAGCTCTCCGGCAGTGCCATCAGAAGGATCATGGCATGCATGTTGGAGTCGAGATTCCATTCCAGTTGCTGGACCTCTTGCAGCACGTTGTCGAACAAAACCGTGCATAAATACGGGTATTGATTCTCCTTCGCTCACCCTCATCGACATCAACCTTTGGAAGATGAAGAGTCAGTTTGCTAGGGAGTTTGATTGATGCACATGTGAGAGTTTTACGTAGGCCTTGGCAACCAACGTACATCCTGAGATGTGGGAGTATTGAGTCTCGTTGATGGACGTCACAAGTATGGGAGGGCCATGTTGTTCTTTGTTGTCCATGCAGCAAGGTCATCTGCATGTGTGGTCACAGTTGCATTGGCGGGTGCTGTCTTGGTCCCTTTTAGGATGTCGAGGTAGCCACGCATGTTCATGAAAATCTCAAACTGGCATTTCCACAAGGAAAAACCTGTTCCTGTGAATTTAGACATACCCGCCTCAAGGCGGGCTTGAGTTGGATCCGTCATTTTTGGCGACTGCTCATCTTCTCTACTTTGCTACTACTCTTTTTTGTTGAGGCAGATGAGGCTGATGAGGCTACTGATTGCGACCATTGTCAAAGGTGTATTTGATTCTGTTGCATACCCCTCATGCCGATGATTGCCTAAGGCGATGGTGCCTTCGTGAGGAAGACGGATTCAGGGTCGTACCACCTTCTAGAAGGATAGAGCTTAATCCCGTTGGGGCCCGAGGGTCTTGTCCAACATGGACAAAGCTATTCCTTGTCCACTAGTCCGCCATGTGCGTGCACCCTACCTGAGGAAGCCGATGGTGCTGATGGAGCAGATGAGAGCCGTCCGATCCTCGTGTCTTTGTTGTACCTGTGCGCCTTGCAAGACCACGCGTGAGTCGGTCTTAGAAGCGTACCTTCAAACCACAAGTGTGGGAATAACCCTTTGTCAATGCGTCGGATAGCAATGGTCTAGAAAACGGGTCTCGACATGGGAGGACGCCAATCGCTCTTGGTGTTTCAACCAAGACAACATATCACCCTCGAACGAGGGATCCCCACTTAAGGGTTTTTCAGTTTACAACCTTACAAACTCCGCATAAATTTCTTTAGTATCTACCCTTGGTTGGACACTTTGTGAAGAGTCTCAAGGGCAAGAACTGTAAATGGATGCATGCAGGGTACAGGCTTTTGTACTTGCAAAACTTTGCTAATGCTTCCACTTGCAGTGGCTCCACAGGAACCAACCTCAGCCTACAGTCCTACTTGGCACGTCCTAAGACCGCCAAGTTTCATCCTCAAGGCAGGCTCTAGTATGTTGAAAAAGTATGCACCTTGTCCACTGCCTATCTGGCTAGCTACACATACAGACAAGGCATGCACTGCTCTATGGAGTATGTCCCCTTGGTCTGTTCTGAGATGGGCCAGGAATGCACTACCCATAATGGGTATGTCCCCTGTGGCTCATCATAGGAAC
>SZWC01002314.1:176104-190180 GCA_023375785.1 Penium margaritaceum | reverse complement strand
CCCCCCCCCCCCCCGCCCCGAAACAATAGTCATACATTCAAGATTATTTTGCCCCATTCCTCATAAGTAAGCACCACGCACCCGATCAAGATAAGAAACAGGAAAATACATCAGCACAACCAAAAATTAGAGTAGCCTAGGCAAACTAATTGGACCACTTGATCGTCATATAAACTCAAGGACGGGCACATGTACTGGTTCTTGATCGTGGACGTTCATCGATGGCCAATGCCGATGCGACTGGAAGCCGTTCGAGGGCAAGGTGCGAAGGGTTCCTCCCTTCTAGCTTTGACACTACGTCACATCAGTGGTGACATGCATTCACGTAATCTCCACTAGATTCCATCTATATACTACTCAGCGTAGTACTTGGTATCTGAGCACAATGGTACTACATGGACAGCAAACAACTTCACTTATGTACGAAGACCCCACACAAGTCTTTTTGCAAATCTTTTCCATTCGGAATTTTGCATACCCTGCAACAACCAAAGTGAAAGGGGCCAGCGCACCCAACAATAGGCAGTGGTAACCCTACGAAACTTTTGTTCATGGAGGGACAGCGGCAAATGATCTGGGATGCTCTCTAAGCGGCCTAGGCATCAGCAGAGACAGGAAACACACAAAACGGCGCGCGACCTACATGGCCATTACAGTGACCGGCCCCCTTCGGCTCGAAGGACACCTCCCATTGGCCAACACCCGTTCGATTGACACTTGGCAGGAGGTACAAGCCCAAAGGCACATATTCATGAAGAAATGTACGCAAAACTTCCAACACTTGCTCTACAACCACCTGCTCGACCAATTCAACTCGGTGATGGAGGAGCTACAAAACTTGGAAAAACAAGAAAAAGTGATCATTACGAGGGATAACTAAGTATTAGGTGAATCCCTAATTATGCGGGAGCTCCTTGTGTAGTTCCATCTTCTGAATCAAAAAATACTCACGATTCGGATGTGGCCGATAGGAATGAAGATGAAATATATCACTGCAGTAGTCAACAACATCGGAATCACAATATCCTTGAAGACCATTTTGATGGGTGGTAAAAATTTGAGTTGGTGGCGCAATAATAAGGTCATCCAACGGAACCATAATCTTGGCAATGCCAGACCTCAAACACTCTTGCATCATTGAACCCTCGCATTCCCCCCATGGAGTGGAACAATCCATCATGGCAAGGCACACCTACTCCATCGAAGGACTGGAAAGACATGGTGGGGGCTACTCTCGCACACCTTGGAAATTTGAACAAGAAGTCTGATGCATGACACAAACTACAAAAGGTAACGTTAGCATTCATGTGTTGTTGAAAACACACAAACAAAAACATTTCTCGTAACAAACGTTTTTTCCACTACAACAACCTCATTCCCAAAATATGGCAAGAAACAACAATGATCTAGATGTGAGTAGACCTTTTTGGAATAATCAAAACACCTGACCCCTATTTGATGGAGATTGGTGTCGTCAAGTAGTAGAAACGAAGGCTTAGCTGGGCTTGAGGAAAGCCATGCCACATCTCACACAAATGACAAGAGATTTAACAGGAGACCAAGATCAGGAGGGGCGAATTCACAGAAGAAATTCAAGGATAAGAGGAGATAGCAAAGCTCCTTCTCATTGGAAGAATATTCGGTTACCAATCTTTCATCTGAATGGCTCATTTCAAAGACAATTGTTCCTGAGAAAAATTGCACTTCGACAATGGATATGAGGAACACCAAAGAGCAATTTTGCTATGGGTGCTATGGAGGGGTTGCAATAGTTTCAAAACACCTGTGGCATGATTGGATGGTGGAGGCTCTTATAGTTTAATTAGTAACAACAAGGTTCAAAATTTGGTTTGAAAAAAACCAGGGATGATTGATTTGGGATCAGTCAACTCTCAAAATCCTCTTGCCTGGGATGCAATGTTTTGGAGGTCTTCCTTAATGAGCAACCACAAAATAACTTTAAGCAAGATTTGTTGTACATATGCGTGAGTGGATTGCAACAGTGGTGTTGTCTGTATGATAATTATTGGAAGAGAAGAACACTAGTCTTGGATTGAGTGACTGATGACACTATGGTGGTTTTGAAAAGCAAGAAAGGAGAAACCATTAGAGGAAGTTGCAACATCCACGTTATGACGACGCAAGATCCCCTGCCTAATTGACGCGGCCAAGAGATTTATTGGACGAGATCATGCGTGGCTAGTCTATGTGGAACATAGAGTAGAGGGTGAAAATCGAAAAACTGACACAACAAACCAAGTGGCCGCAGCGATCTCCAAAACGATAAATTTCATTGACATAATGGACAGGTTTCCACTATCAATTAAGGAGTTCAAAGAGGTATTCTTTCACAAACTACTTCGAGAATGGTCTCCACAACATAGCGTCAGACACTGTATAAGCTCAACATAAACCACAAAACAATAGTCAAGAGACCATGATTTGATCGAGGTGAGACATAAGCTGGATAAGATCCTTACCCAGGGGGAAGTCCACCATTGGTGTCACCATACACAACACTGGTACCTTTTTTTCCAAAATGCGACGAGTGAAATGTGGATGTGAGCGGAACACCAAGCATTGAGAAACATCACCATGAATAACCACTATCCTCTTTCACGAGTCGAACAACCTCTCAAGCAATTCCAAGGAGCCCACATCCTCACTAAAATGTATCTATTAAGAAGCTTGCACTAGGTCCGCCTATCTGATAGTGACATTGAGGAGACATGAGTTTACACTTGCTATGTGCACTTTGCATTCATGCTTATGCCATCAAAACATACAAATGCCTCAACGCCATGTATGGGAAGAATGAACAAGATTTTTAGCTATATCTTGACGACACGATTGTCTTCTACCCTGATGACATCTTGGTGCACAATTGCATGCTGGAGAATGATTCTACGAAACCCTCAAAGTGCAGCTTTGGTTGGAATTTTATTAAGATTTGGGGCCACGTCATTAAAATTAGACGAATTATTATGGATCAAAAAAAGCGTGCGATGTTTGGTGATCAGCCGACACCCATGAATGTTCAAGACATCCAAGCTCGTTACTATCGAAAGTCAAGATGCCACTAGAGTCACAATGCCTCCCTTTGATCCCATGAAGAAACCATAGAGTAGAATTAAGGTGAGAGAAAATAAGAAGTACTGAAGTCTTGATGAACATGTGACCTTAGCATCAGCCTTATGATTGGTGGGTGTAAAGGTGGACTGCATCACGGTCACAAACATGTTTGATCAAGACATTGAAGTTGTTCTCCTCCAAGATAATGATGGTGGGGAATAACCGGTGGCCTGTATGTCGACAAAATTGTGCAAAACTACATGGTGCACAAGAAGGAAGGATTGATGCTTGTGTGCCAAATTGAGACGTGGAACCATTACTTGGAATGTTGACGATGTGACGTTTGCATAGATAACCATACACTAAACACCTCAAAACTTAGCTTGACATAATCAGTCAACAAAATCAATGGATGGAGTTTTTCGAGTTCAACTTCAACATAGAGAATGATATGGAAGAAATCCAACGGATGTCTTGAAAATTTTTCTACACTGAGGTCAATGCAATACAATAGAGCGAGGAGGTATGAGGAGTTCAACAGGTAGGATAAAGCCAAGTTGAAGTTCGACACATCCAACAAAAGGGCTCTGAAGGACGCTATGAAAAGAGTGGCATGACAATTATCTGGAGAATTACTTTGGCAAGGACAAGATGTTGAAGAAATTTATCAATTTCTCACGGTCAAACATCATACTAATTGATGTTGCAAACTATTGCAATACATGCAACTTGTTTCAATGCCATAAATGAAGGAAAACTGAATTTCCGGATTTTCTTTGATTACTAGTGGTATTAAGGGATCCATGATTGGATGTTCTGATGGAGTTTATCATTTACAAAGAGAGATTTGACACAGCACGTGTGGTGGTCGAACGGTTCTTCACTGTGTTACACTTTATCCCAACAACAACAATGATCACTGTCAAGGGAATTGTGTGGCCATTCCACAACAACGTTGTCTGTGTAAATGACATTTCCTCATTCATCACTTAAAAGAAAGATGGGAGATGTACAAGCAAATTTTGGCTTGAGGAAATGATGTAATACAACTGTGAGATCCAACCATGAACAACTTCCTATCCTCGAACTGACGTGCAGATTGAGAAAACCAAAATGTCAATAAAAAATGCTCCACATGTTGTGAGACAAATATCATTGACTGGGTGGTCAAAATTCCAACCGCCAAGCATGCATAGAATACTCTAACCTCCTTAACTCTACGTAAGACACATATTGCTGTGGTTTTTCACAAAATATCCACAATTGTGGCAGATTTCTATAGGTCAAATAACGTAGCAACATGGAACATCCAATGAACAGGTAATTATAGAAATCGGGACAAGGCACGTTAAAGGCTCGTAAAAACAAAAGTATGAAGGAGCAAGCTCCTGACAAGCATTGATTTGGACACTTAGTTTCCATTCAATGATTGCGTCCTACTTAGCTTTCCATATTTTCAGCCACGAGTGTAAGATTGCAAAGAATTCAAACGAAAATGGATGAGCCCGCTTCGTATGAAGGAGAAATGTAGAGATGTCCCAAAGATTTTTACATCTCACCATGGGTATGGAGTCGGTATTGCACATCAAATGACAAACTCTTCCGGGACCTCTGTCTGAGAAATGCACCTTTGTCACCGTCTGTGAAAGAATACAAGGTTACTAAGTACAAGGTTGAGGAAATCCTTAGATACCAATCTCGAAGCAATATTATGGTTTATGTATTCAAGTGGCATTGTTACGAAGTTCGAAAGTGCAGTTAGGAGCCTTCTGAGAACCTATGAGGAATTTATGAACAAGCTGACAACTATTTTTATGATGTATGCCTATTCCGTGTGCATTATGGCCGCGACGTACATGATTCTAAAAAAATTACGGGGTATTATTGTCCCTACTTTCATGGCCCACTACGCATTGAATTCTAGATTTTGAAACCAATCAAAGAAGGGTATTGTGGCCTCTTGTCCAGATGTCCGCTGTTCTGTTCCTAAAGTATCGGATAACTTTATTGAGTCTACATAATTATTGATAGAAATATGAAGAAAATCAAAATTACGATAGTGTTTGGTTGACTTCACAGTGATGATAGACTTCTACAAACATTTGCCTTGATATTTTCAGAATCTCCCGACTTCTTAGTGGAGTTGTTTTTAACTTGCATCACACGACAAGGTGTAGTACGTGTCACCCAACTCAATAGACCTCTAATATGACTTATTCTTGTTTTGTGCTACCATATGTATACTCTTGACAGTTTGGGAACATTTAATTCAAGTATGGTGATTGGTTCTCACAAATCCTCTAGTTGTACCAATTCCTCAAAATGCATTCTGCTTTACATCTTCTACCTTCAAACCATCCACATTCTTCTTGTTACAACTCCTAGAAGCAAAGCATGATGGTATTAGAGGGACAATATACAACTGGAATTTGATGTAAAAATCCCACAAAAGTCTTCACCTCATCTTTGTTGTTTAAAATGTTATAGACCTTCCAATGACGAGGGTAAATGGAACGAGCACACTAGCGGGGCCTAGCAGATGCCCGCTCGCAAACCCAATGCAAACCCAACGCAAACCCCTTCCTCGAACAATGACAAACACATCAAAAGAGGGGTTTGTCAGTGTTTGAGAAGTATGATGACGTCAGCATTCCAACGCTGCATTCCATGTTGCGACAACTTAGCTTTTTTGTGGATACGTTGCTTCTTTTTTTTCGACCTGTGGATATTTTTGCTTTAACTTAGTCTGTAGTGGGCATGCCGTGCCTAATTTAGTAGGTGCGGTCATGCCAGCTTCATTCTTGGACATGGTGGGTATCTAGTCGCTCGGTCCTTAATATAATTCTAAGATATGATAAACATAATACCCACAGTTTCAGGAACATGCCTATAGTGTTGGTATTTGGTTCATGATTTATCACAAGTGGGCACCAAAGTCAAGGTTAGTCAAAATTCGTGTTTTGTGGGCAAGGTGGTAAGCCATGAAAACAAGTGGGCAATGCATACCGTCCGTGAAGCAAGTGGGTAGTCGGACAGGACCACGCTAAAAAAAAAGTGAAAATCTCACATGTTTCATGCTCAAAACGACATGCACATAGGACGTTGCTATTTTTCATCATGGGCACGTCATGAGCAGATATATTACTCATGGGTATCGTGTTAAATTTTTAGTGAGGTGGATATGTTGTATTAAAAAAATCCATATGCGAGTATGCTAGGTTAATCGTGCACATGATGTGGGTATTCGAGTAACAGGTGTCAAATGTAATTGTTGACCATCTACATTTTGCCCTGTGTTATTGAAAATAGTAGGTGCATGCTCCACATGAGTTTGTGTGGGAGGTGGAATGTTGTTGAAAATTGATGAACCGTGGCATGTAGTCATGATGACCTTAACTTTGGGGCAAGTTGAGAGTTTTCCATGCCTCGGAGAGCATCTTAGTGTTTTACTTGTCTTCTTTAATGGAATAAAGTGACCTAAGAGCTTGTGTTTATCTTATGACATGACGAAAGGACCTGGATAGCTGGATCCATCGGTGTTGAAGTTCGCATTAAGGCGACAAGCAATGCAAGGGCTTGACGGAGGAACTCACGGCTCAAATTATGTTGTCGATACAGAAGTCCTCGCCGTTAGAGCGAGCTTGTTAGCATTGTGGGTGGGAATTCTGGTTGTTTCCATAATGTGTAGTCATTGTGCAACAAACGATGCATTGGATTAAGTAGGACAAACTTATGTTAAAGATGATTTTTGATGATCAGAAGTAAATGTTTCAATCGCAACTGCTCATAAAATGGCCAAACGGGTCTTACTTCTGGCGTTGACTTGGCCTCTTCTCGTTGGTCCATCAAGGGCTGGTGTCAACCCTCGACTTGGCTGAATTCTAATTGTGAGAAGGAGAATCCACTTGAAGGGCCATGTTCTCGAGATTTAACGGCATGGCTTTACGGTTGATGAGATCTGCTGTCGATGCCCCTTGATGCATGAATGAGTGAAGCGGGCTGCCTTATTGGGTTGCTGGAATCCACATGATATTGAGGTTGAACTGTCCTATTGAATGACTACGAGTAACCGATCTCCATTCTCCTTCGAAGTTGGATGCCTTAGCTTAGGGGCGGCTCTGTTGACTCGTTTGTGTGGCCACATGAATGATGTGGCATTGTTGACCAAGAACGCTTATGTGGTTAACGACACTTGCAATCCTTTTTCATCATTAGTGGCTTCGTTGACTCTCCAGTAATGCAGATGCTTAGCGAGTCCATAAGTCGAGCGATCCATTGTAATTAATGGAAATGTTCTTGCATCTTCATCTGATCACGCGATTCTACCTGACATATGCTTTGGATTTTGGGCGACAAAATATGCAATGCACAGCCCAAGTTGGCGTTGCCAAAAGGGTAGCCCATGAGGAACGTTTTTCCAAAAGTTTTTCTGGATTGTCGTCTGGAGAACCAAAGGCCCATTTTGGGCTCGTCAACCATTAGTGTGACCACACTTGCCGTATGGTGTTTTTCAAACAATTCCTTAGGACGATTCCTCGTCTTCGATAACTCGATTTCACAGAAGACGACAAATCGAAGGTGCATCGAAAGCCGGCAATAGACTTATCCGCGGTCGCAGTTGGGATCTACTGGGTCCTTCAACGTGGGAACTCTTCCTTACTTTTCCGTCTACGCCTGGCATTGCACGTAGGTTGTTGGAGTAGTAGCTTCTCTGCTGGTTGAAATCACGGAGTTGGCGATGCCAGTGGCGGTAGGGCGCCCGCCTCGAGGTTGTCCATCGGCCACTCGAGGCCAGCGCGCGCCTATCGACGAGCCCGGAATCGTTCGAGGTGGTGTTATGCGCCACATGAACGAGCATTCAACTCCGTCACCAATGCTGTCCGCAATACCATTGTCAATAACGGATGGTCCGACACGAAGATCATAGTCCAGGTGTCCGACAACGCTAGCCCACCGAGTTCGCACGCAAATAGCCTCAGTGGAGCTTTCTGAGCAGTTGAGGGAGGACGATCGAGACTTGAAGCATTCACCACAGCAGCCGACCCTGTGCCTTCCTCCGCGCTGCTTCTCTTGCGGGAAGTGTGCTTGGTACACTACACGCATCCCCATCCTCGCAACACCCTGAGCTCCTCCCTCTCCCCGGCACCGAACCCGCCGGTCTGTCATGTTGGCCGCAAGCCTGAGCAAGAGAGGCCTCACTGTAAGCAAGATCGAACCGCAGGACGGGGAGGCCCCCGCCCTAGCGGAATCGTTCGAGGCGGAGCACGATTCGACCGCGCTTGGCAAGAAAATGGAGTCGTCGTCGCCTCCCGTGCCCTTTCCTCTGCTGGCTGACGTGGACTCGTACGAGCCCGGCACAATGCCGCTCAGATCCAAGGCCGATCCGCTCGGTTCCCTCACGGAGGCCGAGAAGATCTGGGTCGAGATCTTCCGGAAGAGCATTCCGAGCTTCAAGTGCGTTGGCAGACTGGGAATGTTGGGTGGGGGTTGAGTTGGGAACGCGCTTCGGTATGGACATCGCATGCCCTGCTCGGTCACTGAAGAAANGCAAGCCTGAGCAAGAGAGGCCTCACTGTAAGCAAGATCGAACCGCAGGACGGGGAGGCCCCCGCCCTAGCGGAATCGTTCGAGGCCGAGCACGATTCGACCGCGCTTGGCAAGAAAATGGAGTCGTCGTCGCCTCCCGTGCCCTTTCCTCTGCTGGCTGACGTGGACTCGTACGAGCCCGGCACAATGCCGCTCAGATCCAAGGCCGATCCGCTCGGTTCCCTTACGGAGGCCGAGAAGATCTGGGTCGAGATCTTCCGGAAGAGCATTCCGAGCTTCAAGTGCGTTGGCAGACTGGGAATGTTGGGTGGGGGTTGAGTTGGGAACGCGCTTCGGTATGGAAATCTCATGCCCTGCTCGGTCACTGAAGAAAAAGAGAGGGCAAGGATGTTCCTTGGCTGAGCGGTGGCACAGATTGGCGCAAGGTTGCGGTGTCAAACGCCACAATGCGGGCCGTACAGTGTGACAAGGACAGGATATTATGCTTCAGCAGTCTCCCCAATGTGGCCTATCCGCTTCTTACACAGCTGTTTGTGTGTGCGAAGTCGTTCTGTGTTTTTCAAGGCAGGAGACTATCGAATTCCTGCATTTTTGTATGCGATGAAGGCGTGCCTTGCCCCATCCGCCTTCATGCCAGCGCGCGAGGGCCATGTCGCCGTGCTCTGTCCTTTCTCGTCCCCTGCCCATGTTGCAACTATCTTGCACTGCTCTACCATGAATGCCCTTGTGAGAGATGACCTTACATCCACTCCTAGACCTTCATGAGTCGTAGCCTCTTGAGGTCCTGCTCCGCATCATGTCTTGAAAGAGCATGAAGGTAGGCATTACCCTTGGAAACGAGGGTCAAGACAGAGTATGAGTCTTGTGTTGGCCACCATACCCATGCTGATCTGGATGGCTTACATTTCCACGGATTTTCAGCAGAAACCGACCCCCTGCCCTTAACTTGGTTGGTGGTGCGAATTCCAGTCACACTGTCCTTTCCTTACTCCTCTTGCTGTGCCCTGTCCCCCACACAATGTCTGCTTTTCAGAGACCGGGCAGCAGCAGACGCCACTGTTGAGAATGCAGTTGAAAAGGCTGCCAAGTTTGCAGAACGGTGAGTGCTCGTTCTGTCTGGCTGTAGGCACCCCAAAGCTAAGCATGTACACTCTACTAAGGCTGCTGTTGCTGATGCTGTAGGCTGTCGCACCAGGGTGAGAACAATAAGGACAAACATGGAGTAGGTGTATATCAGCCGTTGACCGCTCTTTTGTTCTGAGAATGAATGAGCCTATTGGGGAGACATGTCAAGAAATGTCGTCTGGACTGAAACCCGAACCTTGAGAACTCATAGTAATGCCCACTTCATCGTCGTCGTTGTTGTTGCCGCTGTCGTCGTCATCTTCGCCGCTGTCGCCATCGTCATCACCGTCGTCGTCGTCGTTGTCGCCGACGCCGCCGCTGCCGCTGCCGCCGCCGTCATCGTCGTCGTTGTCGTCGTCGTCGTCGTCGTCGTCGTCGTCGTCGTCGTCGTCGTCGTCGTCGTCGTCGTCGTCGTCGTCGTCGTCGTCGTCGTCGTCGTCGTCGTCGTCGTCATTGTCTTCGTCTTCGTCGTTGTCGTCGCCGTTATAGTCATTGTCATCGTCGTTGTCGTCGTCATTGTCATGTTTTCGTTGTGGTCTTCCTCACTGTAATGACTACCACAGCAGCAGTAGCGGCAGTACCTGCTGCTGCTATTGCTCCTACTGCCAACTTCGGCAGCTTCAGCTGTCCCATGCATGTCCTGTGGCAACCAGGTTTTCGTATCTTTCAGTGACTTGTCTGACGATGCATGGTGCCTCCTCTTTAAGATCCTTTCTGGACTGAATGATGACCACGCTTCTGATGCTGTGGTCTCAGAGATTACATGACGTCTTTGTACATTCCTGCAGGTTCACCTGCATGCTTGACGATTTTGTCTCTGACCCACAGAACCATGGCGGCCCACCAACCATTCCTGTACGTCAGAGTTTTTCTCAAACTCCTGCCACTGCTTGATGCCAACAACAACCAGTCTTTGTGTGCATTGTCCGATTGGGTCATTCCAAGTTCGCCCTCAGCGGAGACCAGTGTGCTCGCTTTTCAAAGTTGGCCAAACACATCGGTGGCAGGAAATTCTTGCAAACATTGTCTTGCAGCATGTGACGGGCAGCCTACCCATGAGTCGTTCAACTTTCTTTTTTAACGGGCATTTACTTGGTGGTGTTCACAACTGCTCCACCCTTCAAGGCTCGATGTGTTCTGCCATCGTCTAGGCAACTGTCCTGCTCTTGGTTGCTGCCGTGATTACTCTGCTTCCTGCTGCTGCTGCTGCTGCTGCCGCCGCCACCCTACTATGCTGCTGTGATCCAATCCAGTTGCTTTGCAGGTTAAGGGATGTGGTTCTGCGGGAAGTTGGTTTCCATGACATCTTCAAGTCTGTGAAGGTGCGCTGCGCATGAGCTGCACATCCGCTGTTGATACTGGTTTGTACCTGCCCCTACAGGGGCATCGCATCTTTCAGGATGCCAATGCCATGACCAGGGTCTGGTAAATCGGACATTTTGTGATGGCGTGGAATTGTCTTTTGGCTGGCCCGATCCCGCAACACGAAAGATGTGTGGGAAGATTCATTGGTTCCAATAGCCAGGGCTGTTTTGCTCTGCGAAGTTTTGCCCCGCAGCCTTTGGTGTGGACGTGATCAGAACAATGAGGAGTGACATGGTGTTCTGTCCCAGTATTGCTCCTGTGTGTATGCAGTGCTGCACCGCAGTGTAATGCATTGGTGCTTAAGATGGACGCACCTTGAGACCGCATGCCGATGCCGCACTTGTGCTGCCTATTCATTACAAGAGTTGGACTGCGGTGCTTAGGATGGAGCTATCTCCAGGCTCACACTGGTACTGCACACCTACTGCCAAAACAAAAACGTGCAGTAGTACACACGTGGTACCGTGGCATTGATTGTACTATGCTACGACTGCTGTATTCCAGCATAAAATACAGCGGTGTATAATGGTATCGTAGCGTTGATGGAACTGGTTGTACAAGTGACAGGGAGAGACTCTTGCCTGCTTACTGTCGCACCTGTTCCACATTCCGTCTGCCTTGCCTGACTTCATCTCAAAGTTTGTGTCTTCCTTAGGCCACTGAAATCTCTGACTCACACAACCAACTGCTCCTCTTCATGCAGGACGATGAGAACAGCAAGGCATTGCACTGCCTCCCATCGGTTCTGAAAGCCATCGATGACACAACGGACACAGAAGAGCGCGTGCTTCGTCTCATTAAGGGCGTGCTTGCAGGCAACGTCTTTGACCTAGGAGCTCCCAGTGTAAGAAATCCATTCCATGCCATGCAGTTAGGATTAAGCATGTTAGGTCGGAACGGAACTGCTAATTCCGACTTCGACTTCGGCAACTTCGACTTCGAATTTTCAAACTTTGACTTCGACTTCGACAAGTCGAAGTCAGTTTCGACTTCGACTTCGACTCTGGTCGTGGTAATTCCGACTTCGTTTCGATTTCGACTCTGTTTGAGGTGTTTTTTAAGCACAGACCAGAAGACACTGTATATCTTACATGTCTGTGGTATGTTTATGTGAATAGCATGTCATGTACTTTCGTTTGTACACGATTACTAAAGAAAGACGTGTCATCAATCCACATAGTAACTGCAAATGTATTGTACCAAAAAAGAGTTGTTCAAAAAGCAAGTACAATGTTTACTCTTTGTCCTCTTCCTCATCCTCATCCTCATCCTCATCCTCCTCGTCCTCATCCTCCTCCTCCTCCTCCTCCTCCTCCTCCTCCTCCCTATCCTCCCCCTCCCCCTCATCCTCCTCCTCTTCTTCCTCAGTTTTGAGCATGCTTTGTCAAAGCCTTCAAAATGGCATCTAACTTCTCCACCACTGGCTGCCATCCCTTCAGCAGCACAAGTGACTGAAACGTCACATCCCCAAGGTTGTGGCGGTAGTCAGTGAGAATGCTGCCGGCTTGAGAGAACACGCGCTCTGATGCAGCACTGCTGCAAGGAATGCACAAGATATCTCGGGCAAGCGCGGCAGCCACAGGGAGGCGCTGCTCATTCATGCCCCAGAAAACTTCCGCCGTGCGTTCCTCCCCCGGTGTGCGCTCCAGCTCCTCTTCATACTCCTTCAAGGCATCCTTCTTCGGTGGTGGAGCGGAGCGAATGAGGCTCCCCATGAGGCGCTGCTGAAGTGGGTTCTTCTTCACAGCATGCGAATAGGAAGGGGTAGAGGTAGATGGAGCAATGGCGGCCGCCACGGTGCTTGTGCGCGAGCCAGGGTGCTGCTGCTGCTGACAAGGCTGCCCCTTGTCTGCGGCAGTATGCTGCTGCTGCTCTGGTTGCTGCTGCTTGCCTGCCTGCCCGCTCTCTGGGTTCGCCCTCTGCTGTTGCAAAATGTGCGTAGGCCGCCAGTACGTCACGCATCTCCTCCCGCGCCTCATCGGGTGTGACGTTACAAGGGCGCTCCTCCTTGTGTAGGTCTGCACGCCGATCAAAGTAAGCTGGACCATACCTCGGGTCGAGGCACGTCGCGAGGACACATCTCTTGCCCACAGTGTCTTTGTACTTCAGCAGCTTCTTCTGCGCACGAGCCATGGCAGATGCAATGGGCTCCTCCCATGCCCTTGCTGCTGCCTTGGGGTTCTGCTGCTTCTCTTCCTCCAAGGGGCGACGCTCGGTGCTGTGGTCCAGTAGGTCGTGGTACCAAGGGATGAGGCTGCCCAGTGTGGGGNCAGCTTTCAGCATAGTGTAGGTCGATGACCAGCGAGTAGGGCAGTCAGAGACGAGTGCAAACCTGTCGTCAGCGTCATGATGGATCCAGGCCGCCCTACGCTGCGTCGAGTGGCGTGCGTGTCCAACCAACGCAGGCACCTTCGACACAACTGGCTCCACTTCATCCTCACGTAGGAAATCGTGCACCGCAATGTTGATGACATGGCAGAAGCACCTGAACGTGCCACCCAAGATGTGGTCCAGAGGGTACCGCTCAGATAGGATCCGAGCCATGACGACGTTGTTAGCGGCGTTGTCCATGGTCACACCTGCAACCTTCCCACCAAGGCCCCAATCCTTCCAGATGCACGTGTCAAGAGCATCTGCAAGACACTCTCCTGTATGAGGACCATCTATCCACAGGAAGTCTAGGACAAGTGCATTGCACTTCCAGTGTGCATCAATCCAGTGGATGGTAACCGCCACCCACGACTGTCCATTACCCGCTGTCCAGCCATCGGTGGTAAACCCTAGCTTCCCGGGCTGGCTCAGTAGGTAGTCACGGATCTGGGAGCGGTGCTCTGAAGCCCTCTTCTTGATGAGTTCTGACAGCTTGATGCGTGTCGGCGCGTCCATCTCAGTGCATTTCTTCACGAGGCGCCTGAAGGACTTGGCCTCCACCACCGTGAAGGCGATTTGCGTCTCCACGAAGAGGTC
>SZWC01002314.1:140325-160198 GCA_023375785.1 Penium margaritaceum | reverse complement strand
CACCACCACCACCAACACAAGCATCAGCAGCACTCACATCAGCAACAGCGGATAGGGAGTACGGCAATAGTGGCATCCATGCGCAGCTGCCGCTGCCGTTGCTGTTGCTCCTGTGTCTGTTGTTGCCGCTACTGCTGCTACTGTTGTTTCTCATGCTGCTGCAGATGTTGCTGCTGTTACGGCTGCTACAACCACCGATGCAGCTGCCTAAGATGTTGGAAGCAGTAGCAGCAGCAGCGGCACCAGAAGCGGCTGATCAGCGGCATCAAAAGGGGCAATGACACTGACGGAGCTGATGCCGCTGATAACACTGGCGGTGCAAATGGGGCAATGGAGAGATGGGAGATGTGGGGGACGGGAGAAGCGGCAGGATTAAACGTCTCTCTGTGGAGGCGAGGGAGTGGGGGAGAGAGGAAAGAGAGGACTGGCTTCTGCTGTTGTTGCCGCAAATGCTGCTGCCGATGCTGCTGCTGCTTCCGCTACGCTGTCGCTACGCAGCTGCGGCACCACGCTGCCCACCCACAGCTGCGATCCTCCACATCCGCACCTGCATCCATCTCCTTCTCCACATCCATGCCGACGTCCATGTCCGCATCGCCGCTGCCCCTCGCCATCATCCCTGATTCCAGCCTTCCCCCAGTCACATGGGCTGAGGACGAGTTTCTGGGCTGAGCCGAAGGCGTGGGATATGGGGAGGGCAATGGCGAGGAGCCGCTGGTGGCGACAGCGGACATGGCGGTTGCCATGGCGGCTGCATGTGCGGCGGTTGCCACACATTTCCTGTCGTCTCAGCGGCGTCTACTTCGGTTGGTGCTGTTCGTGTGCGGCAGGCTCGCTGTGTACGGGACCGAACACCTCAGCAGGCAACAAGTGAAGGAACGAACAAGGCTGCCGGGGCGACTATCCATACTGGCCAAGTGCGAACCAGCAAGCGGCCATGCTGGTCCGACGCGGTCCGACCAGTGGTTTGGAGCGAACAGCGAGCCAGCTAGTTCCACGCCAACGACCAGCCCCCCACCCGGTTCGCGCTGAAAGAGAAAGCCTGGCACCGGAAAAACGTAAACAAAAACGTTTTTGTTTACCCAGCCTCACCCTTTTTCCACACCCAACCAGTCTTCTAACTGTTTTCGAGTTTTTTAGTTGACGAAATGTTGTGGTCACCAAGCCACAGCCAACGCCGTAGTGGATCTACCAAGCAGTCATGCCATGTCAGCACAATCCATTCGCTATCCGTTGCTATTTTGTCTTGAAATTTCTATCGGGGGTCTGAACTTGAAAGCCAGCAGGAAAATCAGGAACACTGTTTATATAGTGAAGTTGGTGTTCCCGGCTACGAATTGTGCAATTGCATGACATGTTAACCATCTGCTTCATATTAATATGGTTAAATGTTCAATATTAAAAACATTTTACATAATAAATATGCACCCATTAGTTTGAGGACCATGAAAACAAGGATTGGTAGTATCTATTACATTTCACATGCAAAATATGACTTTGATAAGGTTTTCATGCTATAAAAGAGCGCAACTTTAGTTCACTTTGTGCACTTTTCGTACAACATTGAAGACTCGCTGTCACCCTTGCTGTCCCACTCGCTCTCGCTGTTGCTCTCGCTCTCGCTCTCCCTCTCGCTCTTGCTCTCGCTATCGCGAGCACGCTGTTTCGCTTAGGGTCCTTCGGTTGGAGCGAAGTTCCCTCCGCGACAGGTTCTTTTTGTGGAAGTCAACCACCATGGCTTTATTCAGGTCAACAACATAGTGAGGTCATGAACCTGACACAAACAATGGAGAGATAAACAGTATTGAGCAAAAATTCACATTATAATGTCTTTCAGGCAATGAAGGTATTTTAAATCCATTATAATGGATCACACCTGACCTTACATCTTAAATGGTATGAATAAGTACTTTGCTTTCATCTGCATCCATCAATGAGGATCATTACATGTACACATCACAAAAGTATGGATATGGATCATGGACATGGACATGGATAAATAAAGGATATGGAAATGGATATAAGTATGGATATGGAGATGGACATGGATTTTGAATTTTTTCTGCAAACCATTCACGATGGCCCTCACGGTCAAGCCATGCGTGCCACTCTTCCTTGAAAACGCGCCACTCCCGCTTCGCAACAACAATCTCATCAGGTGTCATTGGACGCCTCCACCAACCACCCCATCCATTGCCCTCCATCACCTCCCACATAGCTAGCTCCGACAACGCCATGTTCACGGTTGACGTTTGCGACCTGCACCATGACAAGGTACAGCACACCAGAAAAACAATTACAATCACAAATGGATGGACACCACACCACACCACACCACACCACACCACACCACACCACACCACACCACACCACACCACACCACACCACACCACACCACACCACACCACACCACACCACACCACACCACACCACACCACACCACACCACACCACACCACACCACACCACACCATACCACAACACACCACAACACATCACACATCACCACACCACACCACATCATACCACACCAAGGCACAACACAGCACGACACAACACACCACACCATACCACGTCACCGCTCACTGCTCGCCACCACACCACACTACACCACACCGCACATGCGCACACATGCACGAACGCACAAAAGCACACACGGACCCATGAACGCAAACATACACACCCATCCACCCCACTCACATGTCCACGTCCACGTCCACATGCACGTCCACGCCCACGTTTTGCACCATATCATATGACCACAACTACATATTCACCACAATACTCATACCATGTACTTCCATGACAATGTCCAACACTACATCACAAAAAAAAGACACAAAACTATGTAACCCGTTGCACTTTCGTGCAAACTTGTTTTCTTTTGTTTTTTTTTTTTTTTTACGTTCATCACAAATATGTGGAACTAGAATGTTCACGATAGAAGAGCAAATTAATCTCATTAAAATAAATTCGTCATGATATAAGAAAAAATTCATGAAGAAAAATGACAAGAAATTCCTTTTGAGGTTCTTCTTCAATATGTTGGTGAATTGTTATACATAAAGTCGTATCGTCAAGCACATTTGTTAAAATTTTGGTTTTTTTTTATACCCTTTACATCCACACAAGCTGGAATAAATCCAGCATTGTGTGAGGTAATTTAGGAAAAGTTCGCCCAAACCATACACAATGTTTAAGAGCACGCATGGACAAACAAAAAACAAATAATTTGAACGAATGGGGGTGACACTTTGGCAATCCATTTATAACCAGATTTTGATTTCACAGATGAGGTAAAGTCTCATGGCAAACCTTCCAGTATGTGGTCCGGATTGCGGGCAATTATTTAGCCTCTTAAGAGATGCTAATATGAATACTTTTTCTCGGTTACTATGTAACCCTATGCACGCTTTGCGTGAAACACCTGCCTCTTTTTTTTTTTTTTTTTTTTTTCTGTTGTGGCGATCGAGCGAAAACGCCTTGAATTTTCTTTCCCCTGCATGCTAATCCACGCGGTTTTCCAAGCGAATCGCATTCAAACCCTACCTTGAGATACATTCAAAGTTATGGGTTTTATGAATGTGGCGGCTCCTGCTGGGCCCGAAGTTGGCAATGCCGAGCAGGTTCCCTTTCAACGCATGGGGAGTCTTGGACCACCCGCGCAAAGCGCGATCAAATCCTTCCTAAAACAGTCACAAACTCCTCTTTCGAGGGGTTTGTGACTTTTGCGCACAAATGCTGATATCAACACTCTAACGCAGGATGCATGTCACATTTGTTCGACATGAAACCCGCGTCGAAAGCAGCATCTAAAGATCAGTTTCAGGGCATATCGTAGCTAAAACAAAAAAACTACGCAATAACGGGCCAGATCTGACGTGAGTTGTGAGACTGAGACCCCATCAAGGGTTCCTTGCTAGTCCTCGTAACTAGATTTTGCTACTAGTGATGTTGATGTTGCATATGGTGGCAAAATGTTCCTGATCCTATTGATGATACTACACACGAGTTGATGCGGTTGGAGTTGTAGCCAAGTGCATAGGTTGTTGCGGCTACTACTGCCACCCTTGTTCCTGATGCTACCGATGTTGTTGTTGGGCTTAGCATGCCGCTGTTGCTGTTGCTGTAGCAATTTGTGTCTTTACTGCAACAAATGCTCTGCAAGGATACAATCAATGCTGCTCATGCAATGTTTCTGTTGTAACTTAGATGTTGTTTGCAATTGTGATTAGATGATACTGTAGGGATTTCAAGGAGATAGCTGGCCTTGTTGTGGAGAACATATACGTTGGATGTATGAGGATTATGTTCCTGCTTTTTCTCAAAGGTGCTCCTGCTGCTAGTGTTGTTGAGACAATGTAGCTAGTGTCGCAACGATGTTGCTACTTGTAGCTTGGACTGCTGCCGCTCCTTTCGGCGTTTTTGGTGCTGCTCGAGCTTTGACTGCAACGTCTGCGGTTAAGAATTTTGCTGCTGCTACTATTGCTGCTACTGGTATTGCTGTTGCCGCACCTACACTTAGAAACCATTTAGGGCATGTGGGCTTTTACAAAACTTCCATGATCTATTGGTGTTAAGTGTAGTTGCTCATGAGTGGGCAAGTTAACGAGACCAAGAGACACTAGGGATATGGGTATTGGTTTTTTCGCATCCCTCATTGTGCTCTCTTGTGTCCTCCTCGCTTGTGTACATCGGTGTGCAGGTGACTGACGGCGAGACTCGACGCTACTAGAGTGTAGTCCGGTGGAGCCGACGCACGCTGAGGCCTACACGCAGTTTGCTGGATCCTCCTCCCTACGGCTACATGCCCAGCTCCATCGACAGGCCTCCTCGGCGGTCGGCCCGCCGGCGGTCACTGCCAGCACAGATGTTGTTTGCATGCGCTCAGCACTGGATCTGACTATACTATTGCATCTGCATCGTCATGCTCCGTCTGGGGTCCATGTCTCATGTTGTTTGGCACTGTTTGGCATCATGGACCATCGAAGGCACTGCCTGCGTTCAGGCAGCCGTAACTCTTTGCCCCTATTTTTCTAGCTGTTTCTGACCGCACGATTGTGTTCGCAACACCGGTATGATGGTATGGTCCAGTTTCCAAGCAAAACAGACGACTCCCGGGTTTTGGGCTGTCGGCCGTTTGGCAGGGCTCACCGAGAAAACACTACATGCCAGAAAATTGGTCTAGGTCTATTTTCTGATTGGCTGGTTAGCTGAGTAACAAGCTCTACAGAGCTGCGGGGGAGCTAGAACTTGGAGGGGTCTCCCATTGTTGTTCATTCTTCATCCTAATCAGTCACTTTCAGTTTTCAGTTGCTTTCTGGCGCTAACACTGGCGCGCGCGTTTTCGAGTAACAAACCCAGAGTATCCAGACTTGGACTCTAGAGCGACAGACTGAGGGGACAGCAGATTAAGCAACGAGCGTGGAAGCCCGCACGCTGCATCAACAACGCTACTGCCCCAACATGGTGCCTAGCATTTCCATCTTGGTATCAAAGGCAGAGCGTAGCAACAGTAGCAGAAGACTGGCGTAGAGGTGCCAGGTAACGTTGGTGGACCCCCATACGCGCCAGTGGAGGGGAAATGCTGTCGGCTTTTTCCTGGCACCATTGACCCGCCTGGTGGCAGCGTCACATTTTTTCCCACAGCCACTAGACCAGGGGAAATGCTGCCGGAGATTTTCCGGCAGCACTGACCTCCACGCGTGACGTGAGGAGGTATGCGGCCAGCGATGTCACGCATCGCGACGACGACGCACACGGCAACGTCACTCAGGTGCAGTGATCGGAAGCAGCACCAAGCAGCAGCAGCAGCCTGCAGCAACATTAGTAGCTTGCACCAGTAGCGGGCAATGGCAGCAACGGCCAGCAGCAGCTGCGCGCAGCAGTAGGAGTCGACAGTAGTAGCAGCTGGCAACACCTCGCATCAGCACCAGCCCGTAGCAGCAGCAGCTAGCAGTAGCAGCTCGTACCAACAGCAGCAGCGGTAGCGAGCAGTAGCTGCAGTAGTAAGCAACAGCAGCAGCAGGCTATAGCAACAATAGTAGCAAGTAGTAGCAGTAGCTTGCTGTAGTAGCAGCAGTAGCGAGCAATAGCCGGCAACTACTAGCAGTAGCAGCACCCAGCACCAACCGCTGCAGCAGCAACAAGGAGCAGCAGCAGTAGTTTCAACTGCTCGTTGTCTGCTGCTCGCCACAAGCAGCGAGCTGCAAGCAGCAGGCTTGCTGCTCGTAGCAAGTAGGGAACTATGAGGAGTGAGTAGCGAGCTCGCTGCTCGTAGCTCGCTGCTCACAATGAGCAACGAGCTTGGTGTGACCAACGAAAAGGAAAAAAACATCCCCCACTCTACCAGCAGCTTTGCAGCAGCTAAAGCGACTACCATAGCCGCTACAGCAGCCACAACAGCCGTAACAGCACATAGCACCATAGGTGCAGCAGTAGTAGTAGCTGCAGCTTCAACGTGAACTGCTATTGTAGCATCAATCGCGGAAGCAACAGCAGCCGCAGCTGTAGCACCTACAACAGTCGTAGTAGCCGCTGTTGCACCAACAACCGCAGTAGTAGAAGCAACAGTAGCTGCAGCAGCTATTGCAAGAGCAGTCCAGTAGCAGCAACAGCAATGGCGGCAGCAGCAACAGTAGTAGCAGCAGCAGCAATGACAGTAGCAAGAGTAGCAACTGCCTTACAGCTGACATAGAAGGGACCCTAGCACCAGCCGTTGACAACTTCAGCAGTCGTCAGCTGACGTCAGTACTGACGTCAATGCTGACATCATCAACAAAAAGGAAGAAAAAAATAGGGGCACATAATCTACAACAGTCACCCTGCAAAACATAGCAGCAGCTACTGACGTCAGCCATCCTAGGCTGATGTCACTACTGAAATCAGCATCACACTAAAAAACAAAAGAAAAAAGGAGTGCACCAAAACCTACCATGGCTAACAACCACACTGGGGAGGGGTCCTCCTCTTTTGGGGGGACCCCCAGCCCCCCTTCCTTGCAACAGTTGTAGCAGTTGCATCAGCAATAGCAGTAGCAGCAGCAGCAGCAGTAGCTACAGCAGGAGCAGCAACAGTAGTAGTCTACAGGCTCCGTGGCCGGGGTCTCTGACCCCCTGGCTGCCATTCGTCAACAGCTTGCCACACTGCCGCAACAACTTGAAGCACTATAGCGGTTGGCATCACAGAATCACACCAGTGTCCTGCCGTCTTTCCTTCCTCCTCGGCACACCAGCCCCGCTGTGTCTGTTGCCACAAATTACTTGGCGTAACAGCAGTCTCAGTGCCAACGGTAGATAGTGACTTCAGTCCTTGGCCAGGGTGCCGGCCACTCTGGGTGCCGGCCGCAGGCCAAAGGACTTTGAGACTCGCCCCCGCCGCTTCAGGCTGGAATGCAATTCCGGAGCTGGGAACTCAGTTTACACATCTAAGTATAGGGTGAGGGGTTGTGGGCGTACTACACCCTTCCGTACGACTCCACCCAGGCTGACCAGTTGTATGATGTTGGTCACGCCGTACGTGCCCTCGTCCCTGTCGCTCCTCCGACTTCACGCCTGGTCCTGGAGCCCTTCCTTGGTGACTTCACTACCGGCGGGGCACCAAACCCTGCGGTCGCATGGCACGTCCTCACCCATCCCCATCGCCTATCTAGCGAGGCTGGGACCAGCCGCCTGCTGCGGGAGTTCAAATCCTTACACATGGGGAAGACCGAGATGGTCACCTCCTACTGACAGCGGGCTGAGGACATCCTCCATCGCCTAGGCACCTGTGCTCCACCCCCTCTGGCCGCGCTCCTCACCATCAAGCGCGGTGCCATCGACGCGTACGCCGACATCTTCATCCACTACTCCGAGGATGTCCTATCCACGATGGCGGCCCAGGGCACCCTCATGCCATGGGCATATGAGCTCTTCCATAGGATTGAGGAAGCTCGTCTGGAGTCCCCCATCCAGCGCACGGAGGCCCTAGCCTCCCCTGTAGTTGCCTCCGTAGCCGTCACTTCCCCCGTAGCAGCTGCATCCACCAGCTCCTCGTCGTCGGTGAAAATGAAGCGCAAGGACAAGAAGGACAAGGGTCCTTAGCAGCAGCAGCCGACTAGGTCTAGTGCTGGTGGCTCGGTCTGCTACAACTGTGGCCAACCAGGTCCCGGGTGGTACACTTGTGCGTTACCAACGGATGAGGTGTGCGTCATTGCCACCATGCGCCGCCAGCATGAGCGCCGTCTTGCCTCTGCTGCCGTCGCTGTCGCTGGTCCTGACGCCTCCACCCCATCCAGCAGCACCACTCCTCCGATAACCCTACTAGTCCCACCGTCACCAGCTTCACAACAGCATCATCCACAGCCATGGACACCTCTTTTTCCATCTTCGGTGTAGTCCTCCCTCTATCCGGGCTCTGGCGCAATCACTCTACACTCTGTCTATACTCCCGGACCGTCTAGTCGCGAGCGTCAGTTGGAGCAATTCATTGTGTTCTAGCTTGGCCTACCTCGCCCTTCCCCCCAGGGAAGTGCGAGTTGTGTTACCTCCTACCCGTGTGTCCTGCCTTGCATGACTTGGACTGAATTGCGGTCATGTCCTGCTTCCTCATCCGCCTCGTCGTCTCCCATACCCTCTACCCCTATCTATGATGACATCGCGTGGATTGTTGATTGGCAGTCTCGGTTCGCGCCACCGTCCACCACATCCACGTCCCTAACTTGATGCCATTTGACTGTTAGTGATTTGGCGACTCCGGTCAAGGACCCTATTGAGACCTGGATCATCAATTTCGGGGCCACGCATCACATGACCGCCTCTTGCAAGGCCTTCGGTGTGCTTGGTCCTATTGGCGATGTGTCCGGTGTCTGGACGGGCTCCGGACACGTGTTACTTGTCTGCCATTTTGGTGTTGTTCGTTTCTGTGGTTCTGCCGGTGATGTTTTTGTGACCGACGTCCTCTTTCTCTGAGGTCCTGAGCTCAGCCTTCTCTCCGTCACTGTCCTTGACAGCATGAGCATGGACGTTCTGCACTCGCGTGGCATTGGCACTATGTCGTTACGTCTGTCCGATCTTGTCATTCTGCACGCCACCGCCCATGGCAACCTGTGGCACATACATCGTCTGTCCTCCCATCCCCCCATCGCCTCCCCGTCTGTCCCGACGGGCCATGTCTTTGTCACTAGCACATTGTCCCCGCAGCACACATGTCTCTTGCACCACCGCCTTTGCCACGTGCACTCTGCTGCGCTCGACAGCATGCTCCGCACCCAGCCGTCCAAGGGGCTAGACCCAGACTCCTTCCCCTGGCCATGCCCCACAGAGTGCATTGATTGCGCTCAAGGCAAGATGTACTGATCCACCTATCCCCAGTAATTCTCCCTTGCGTCTGGCCCTCTAGACCTCGTCCATTCCGATGTCATGGGTCCTCTCCCTACCGAGTCTGTCGGGGAACACGACCGGTATGTCCTCACCCTCACTGACGACCACTCTCGCTACCGTTGGGTCTTCTGCCTTCGGCAGAAGAGCGACGTCACTCAGACCATTCGGGATTGGCTTGTCCATGCCGAGAGCGAGTGTGGTCGGCCTCTCCACTGCTTTCGCTCCGATCGCCGTGGCGAGTACATGGGAGAGACCACGACTTTCCTCGTCTCCCGTGGCATCCACCACAAGACGTCGGCACTTTACGCTCCGGCATAGAACGGCGTCTCCGAGCGGTGGAACCGCACCATGGCTGACACCGTCCGCACCATGCGATGCGAGTCCGGCCTCTCCGATGGCTTCTACTTTGAGGCCATGGCCTACATGACGTGGGTCTGGAATTCGATTCTCCACGGACCCCTTCCCCGCCAGTCTATGCTGTACCAGCACTGGTGCGGTCAACGTGCTGATCTCTGCCCAGCTCGTGTCTGGGGTTGCGTGGCCATTGTGTGGATGGCCGCCCCGTAGCAGGGAGGCAAGCTCTTCCCCCGTGGGCTTTCTTGCACCTTCCTTGGTGTCTTCCGTCAGTCCAAGGCATGGCGCTTCTGGGATCCCTCCTGGCTCTGCATCGTCAAGAGCTGCGATGCCCTCTTCTTTGAGGAGCTTTTCCCTCGCGACCTCCCCCGTCCGGCTCGTCGGTGTCCCTCCTGTCGTGGAGGGGATTGGTGAGTTCATTCCTCGTCCTACCGCTTCCGGGTGGCACATCACATGGTCCCTCTGAGCCGGTAGCCCCAGTTGTTTACGCTTGCTCCTCCAAGCCGGCAGCCCTAGTCGCGTCCACTGGCCCCTCCGGGCCGGCAGCCCCAGTCGCGTCCGCTGGCCCCTTCGGGGCGGCAATTCCAGTCGCGTTCGTTGGCTCCCCTGTGCCAGTAACCCCAGTCGCTTCCGCTGGCCCCTACCGGCCGGCAGCCCCAGTCGCGTCGGCTGGCTCCTTCGGGCTGGTAGCCCCTGTCGCGTCGGCTGGCTCCTCCGGACCAGTAGCCCCTATCGTGTCGGTTGGTGCCTCCAGAGCAAGAGCTCCTGTCGAGTCTGCTGGTCCCTCCACACCGGCAGCCCTGTCCGCATCTGCTAGTCCTTTTGGGCTGGCAGACCCATCCCTGTACGCTGGTCCCTCCGTACGAACAGCTCCGGCAGCTCCGTCCGCATCTACTTTCCTACCGTGCTACACACGTGACCCTGGCGGCAGCCTCTGACACAGGCCGTCGGTGAGCGTGTAGACCACCACACCAGGCGTTGTGGTGCCTCGGCCCTCCGTCGCCCCACGTGTCTCTTCCACACCTATGATAGTGAGTGGGGACCCTGGCACCAAGGCCCTCGGCCTAACCACTTCAGCCATCAATGCAGACCTCCACCCGGGCTCCGGGCTGGACTATGCCATGCTCCATCAGGAGCATCGGCATGGTATTATGGCTGCATTCACATGTGTTCCACCTGGATCTCAAGATGCACACGTCCTTGCATTCCGCTCCACGGTACGCCCGGAGGATCCAGCCACCCTTCAAGAGGCTTGATCCTCCCCTGAGGCCGCACATTAGGATGCTGCCTGCGTTGACGAGCTCGCTACTGTCCAACAACACCACATGTATGACCTCGTTGATCTCTCTCTAGGCGGAAGGCCATCGGTGGGTCTTCCAGCGCAAGTGGAAACCGGATGGGTCCTTGGATAAGTACAAGGCCGGCCTCACAGCGAAGGGATTCGTTTTCAGGTCCCTGGGATTGATTACAACCAAATCTTTACCCCAGTTGGCCGATTCTCCACTAGCCAGGCGCTCTTCAGCCTGGTTGCCCATCATGGGTGGGAGCTGCATCAGATGGACGTGAGCAACGCTTTCCTCCACGGCTCACTGGAAGGTGAGGAGCTCTACATGGTGCAGCCTCCAGGCTTCGACGACGTCACTGGGAAGGTCTGGTGGCTGCGAAAGGCCCTCTTTGGCCTGAAGAAGTTGCCTTGGTGCTGGAACCAAGAGATTAGTCGCACGCTCCTTCGCAGCGACCTCTTGCGTAGTATTGCTGACCCCGCTCTGTTTATCACCCCCGAGGCCAGACCATCACCGATGTCTTGGTTTACGTCGACGATCTCCTCATTGCATCGCCACACGTGACTGCCATCCAGTGCGTCAAGAACATGTTGCATACTACCTACTAGATGAAGGATCTCGGGTCTGCCCGAGTCTTCCTTGGCATGGAGCTTGAGCATGATCGGTCTCAGGGCATCCCGCACGTCCATCAGGCCGTCTATGTACAGAATCTGTCCACTCGCTTCGCCGAGGGCTTGCCCCTCGTGCTAAGCCCATCTTCACCGATTTCACCCGATGGCCAGGTGCAGCTGAAGAGCTCTGTCCCAGCCGTTGTGAGGGAGCCAGTTGACGTGACCTCGTATCTGCGAGTCATCGGGTCACTGATATTCCTGGCGACGATGAAGCGCCCAGATATTACATTCGCGGTCAACCTCCTGGCTCAGTTCTCTCAGGAGCCGCGTGACCTCAACTTCGAGGCCGCGATTCGTGTACTGCGCTATGTCGTCTCGACTCCACGGCGAGGTCTCATGTTCCGGTGACAGCCGTCTGTTGTCTGGTGGGCTATACCAACAGTGACTGGGCTGGAAGTCTGGACTGTAAGAGCCGTACTGGTTAGATCTTTTTTATTGGCGCACGGCTGTGTCCTAGATTAGTGGCAAGCAGGGGTGCATTGCACGCAGCACTGCTGAGGTTGAGTACGTAGCCCTTGGTTCAGGCGCATGTGAACGAGTGTGGCTGCGTCATTTGTTGTCCGGGTTACGTCAGTCTGTCGCATTTATCATGTTGCATTGTGACAATGAGAGTACCATAGCCATCGCCGACAATGACGGTGTGCACCACACATGCACAAATCACATCAATATTGAGTATCACTATGTGCATTCGTTATGGCATGACGAAAGCGTCTGCAATGTGTGGGTTGAGACAGCACCACAGCTGGCTGACTTCTTGACCAAGGCACTAAAGCCCGACTTGTTCAAGAAGGCCGTGAGTTCACTCAGCGTGCATCCGTGAGTTGCACTCTTTATTCTCGCCTGCATCTCTATGTACCCTGGGGAAGTTTGTCTGTTGAATGAGTCGCTATCCGTCCATGTGAACTGTGCCTGTGAGTCATGGGGGAGTCATGTTGGTTTTTTTGCATCCCTCATTGTGTTGTGTTGTGTCCTCCCGGCTTGTGTACATCGGCGTGCAGATGACTGACGTTGAGACTCGACACTGATGGAGTGTCATTCGGTGGAGCCGATGCACGCTGAGGCCTACACGCAGTTCATTGGAGCCTCCTCCCTGCGGCTACGTGCTCAGCTCCATCGGCATGCCTCCTCGACGGTCGGGCCACCGGCGGTCACTGCCACCGCAGATGTTGTCTGCATGTGCTCAGCACTGGATCTAACTATACTTTTGCGTCTGCAGCGTCATGCTCTGTCTAGGATCCATGTCTCATGTCGTGTGGCACTGTTTGGCATCATGGACCATCGTAGGCACTGCCTGGGTTCGGGCAGCCGTGAATCTTTGCTCCTATTTTTTTAGCTGTTTCTGACTGCACGACTATGTTTGTAGCGTCAGTATTATGGTATGGTCCAGTTTTAAGGCAAAACGGACGACACCCTGGTTTTGGGATGTCGGCCTTCTGGCAGGGCTCACCGAGAAAACCCTGCCTGCCAGAAAATAGGTCTAGGTCTATTTTCTGATTGGCTGGTTAGCTGAGTAACAAGCTCTAAAAATCTGGAAGGGAGCTAGAACTTGGAGGGGTCTCCCATTGTTGTTCATTCTTCGTTCCTAATCAGTCACTTTCACTTTTCAGCTGCTTTCTGGCGCTATCACTGGCACGCGCGTTTCTGAATAACAAACCGAGAGCATCCAGACTTAGACTCTAGAGCGGCAGACTGAGGGGGCAGCAGACTAAGTAACGAGCGTGGAAGCCCGGACGCTGCATCAAAACAACACTGCTCAAGACTAAGTAACAAGGGTGGAAGCCCGCACGCTGCATCAACACCATGTTGCCTAGCATTTCCAGCTATGGGGAGATCCTTACACCAAGAGTGCCATGAAAAAAGCTCGTGGTCTTGAGAAAAAATTACAGCTTATAAGAGTTAGGACTGTGGGGCGGTGGAGAGTGAGAAAAGAGGCACACCGGTGAGAGTGCAACCCGCCCGTACATCACGCACATCGACGTCACGTCGCCACCTAGGGGTCGAGTCCGACCACTTAGAGGGTACTGAGGACATCTACTCACAAATGCACAAGACGAGTCTGGCATGGCG
This sequence comes from Penium margaritaceum, assembly GCA_023375785.1. Taxonomy (NCBI): domain Eukaryota; kingdom Viridiplantae; phylum Streptophyta; class Zygnematophyceae; order Desmidiales; family Peniaceae; genus Penium; species Penium margaritaceum. The sequence goes on along the minus strand of SZWC01002314.1, from coordinate 146,462 downwards.
GCATCATAAGGATCCGCACCCAGGTCTATGACACAACCTCCTCCAGCACCCACATCCATGTTTGGAGATAGACCAAGGCATTCGAAAGCGTCTGAGGTCATGCCTGACCAAAACCAATCAGTCAATAACAAGGGACCAAGAATTAGCTAGCAACCGTTTTAGTGCGCAGGTTGGGGCAGCTGCATTGTTGATACAGCGTACGGGCTTCCACGCTCCTTGCTTAGTCTGTTGTCCCCTCAGTCTGCCGGTCTAGAGTCTAAGTCTGAGTGCACTGGGTTTGTTACTCAGAGATGTGCGCGCCAGTGTTAGCGCCAGAAAGCAATTGAGAGCTGGAAATGACTGATTAAGAAACAAGAATGAGCAACAATTGGGGGCCCCTCTAAATTCTGCCCCCCCCCCAGCTCTGTAGATCTTGTTACTCAGTCTCTAAGTCAATTTGAAAATAGACCTATTTTCTGGCTGGCAGGGTTTCCTCGGTGAGCCGTGCCAGACAGCCCAAAACCCGGGCGTCGTCCGTTTTGCCTCAAAACTGGACCATACCATAATACGCACGCTGCGAATGCAGTCATGTGGTCAGAATCAGCTAGAATAATAGCAGTGACGAGTTATGGCTGCTTCAACCCAGGCAGCGTCTACGCTAATCCCCGGTACCAAAAGTGCCAGAAAACCATGAAACTTGGACCCTAGACATGATATAGCGTTGTGAACGCAAAAGTGCAGTCAAACATGGCGTTGGACGCGTGCAGACATCATATGCAGCGAGAATGCCTGCCGACGGCACGACTGCCGACGAGGTCTGCCGATGAAGGTGAGCACGTTGGAGGGAGGAGGCTCCAACAAACTACGTGTAGGCCTCAGCGTACGTCGGCTCCACCGGACGACACTCCAATAACGTCGCGTCTCGCTGTCAGTCATCTGCACGCTGATGTACACAAGTCGGGAGGACACAACAGAGTACAAGTGAGAGATGCGTGAAAAAAACCAACACTCCCCCATGACTCACAGGCGTAGTGCACATAGAGGGGCAGAGAGCAGAGAGACCAAGCGGATAGAGAGAGAGAGAGATAGAGATAGAGAGAAAGAGAGAGAGAACGAGAGAGAGAGAGAGAGAGAGAGAGAGAGAGAGAGAGAGAGAGAGAGAGAGAGAGAGAGAGAGAGAGAGAGAGAGAGAGAGAGAGAGAGAATATCACAGATGCACACCGACCACACTCACTGCCTTCCTGAATGAATCACGCTTAAGTGCCTTGGTAAAAAAGTCAGCCAACTGTTGTGCTGTCGCAACCCACACAATGCTGATGCTGCCGTCATGCAACAATAAATACACACAGTGATTTTCAACATTGATGTGCTTTGTGGGAGTGGAATGCATGTCGTCATTGTCAGCAATGACCATGGCACTTTCATTGTCACAGTGCAGTGTGATGGACGAGACTGACTGACACAACTCGGACAACAGGCGGCGTAACCACACGCTCTCACAAGCGCGAGAACCAAGGGCCACATACTTAGCCTCAGTAGTGCTACGTGCAATGCAGCCTTTCTTGTCGCTACGCCAGGGCATTGCTGTCCCGCCAACAAGAAAGATCGAGCCAGTACAATTCTTACCGTCTGGATTACCGGCCTAGTCACTGTCAATGTATCCCGTCTCCAAAACGGACGGATGTTGCTGGAACATGAGGCCTCCCTGTGGGGGACGATATAGCGCAGTACTCAGATCGCGGCCTTGAAGTGGAGGTGACGCGGCTCCTGAGAGAGCTGTGCCAGGAGGTTGACGGTGAACGCAATGTCTGGATGTGTCGTCGTCACCAGGAACATCAGTGACCCGATGACGAGTAAATATGTGCTCACGTCTACTGGTTCCCCCACCACGCCTGGATCCGAGCTCTTGAGCATTGTCTGACCACTGGGAGACATGGGTGAGGACACTCTTGGCACGAGGGGCAGGTCTTGAGCGAAGCGCTCGGACAAGGTCTGGACGTAGGTGGCCTAATGGACATGAACGATGCCCGTAGAGTGATCATGCTCAAGCTCTGTGCCCAAAAAGACTCGTGCTACCTGTCCTTAATCTGGTAGACAGCATGCAGCAGGTCCTTGACGCGGTGGATAGCAACTGCGCCCGACGATGCAATAAGTAGGTCGTTGACATAGACCAGGATTGCGACAAGGAGCTGCCCTCGAGGACTGATAAACAACACGGGATGGACAGAGCTGCGAAGGAGGCCGCCGTTGAGAAGCGTGCAATTGATCTCCTGGTTCAGTAGCGGAGTGACTGCTTCAGGCCATAGAGTACCTCACGCAACTTATAGACCTTGCCGAAGCCATCGTCAAAGCCTGGAGGTTACACCATGTAGAGCTCCTTTCCCTCCAGTGAGCCATGCAAATAGACGTTGCTCACATCCATCTGCAATTCCCACCCGTGCTGGGTAACCAGGCTGAACAACGCTCTGCTTGTGGATAATTGACCGACCGAGGCAAAGATCTTGTTGAAGTCGATCCCAGGGACCTGAGCAAACCCCTTGGCTGTATGACGGGCCTTGTACTTGTCCAGCGACCTGTCTGGCTTCCACTTTTGCCAAAGAACCCACTTGGCACCGATCGCCTTACGACACAGGTGGAGGTCGACAGGCTCATAGACGTGATGTTGCTGAATGGCGGCAAGCTTGTCGACACATGCAACCTCCCAGTGAGCGGTCTCGGGAGACGCCCGAGCCTCACATAGGATGGCTGGGTCCTTTGGTCGCTCCGTGGGATGGATAGTAAGGGCGTGTATGTCTCGTGCCCTTGGTGACATACACGTGAGTGTGGCCGTGACGGCTTATCGGTGCTCCTGATGGAGCAAGGCATAGCCCAGAGCTGACCTTGGATGTAAGTCAATGATGACGGATAGTGTGGCCAAGCCAAGTACCTTGGTGCCGTGGTCCCCGCTCACGACTGTGGAAGTGGGTTTGACAAGAGGCAAAGAGCCTCGTGGGGTGACGGGGGGTCGTGGCGCGAGAGGACGTGAGGAGGCGGCCTGAGTGCTCACTGTTGGTCTGGGTCAAAGGCTCCTGCTCGGACCACGTGTGTAGTGCGCCAACATGGACGGGACATCCAGCCCTGAGGGACTGGCAGACACAGACGGGGAAGCCGACCCTCAGGGGCTGGTAGGCACGGATGGAGTTGCCCACCTTGAGGGGCTGGTAGACCTGGATGGGAGAGCAGGCCTTGAGGGGCTGGCAAGCACGGACGGGATAGCCAACCCTGAGGGGCTGGCAAGCACAGACCGGACAGGCAATCCTGAGGGGCTGACGGAAAGAGACTGGACAGCTGGTCTTAAGGGGCTGACGGACATAGACGGGAGAGCCGGCCGTGAGAGGCTGACGGACACGGATGGGGCGGCCGACCCTATGGGGTTGGTGGACACGGACGGGGTAGCTGGCCCTGAGGGGCTCACGGATGCAGACGGGGCAGCCGGACTTGAGGGGTTGACGGACACAGACGGGGCAGCTGGGCCTGAGGGACCGATGGACATGGACGGGACAGCCGGTCCAGAGGGGCTGACGGTTGCAGACAGGACAACCGACTCTGAGGGTTTTGCGGACACAAACGGGGCAACCGGCCCTGAGGGGTTGGCGGGCATGGACGGGACAGCTAGCGCAGAGGGACCTTTGGACGCAGACGATGAGACGCCCAGACGCGGCTGGACAGAGGATGGACCCACCACTCCCCCACACAACAGGAGGAACATCGACTCGCTGGAGCGAACGAGGTCACAGGGAAAATGATCCTCAAAGAAGAGGGCGTCTCACGACTCGATGATGTAGTGCCGGGTGGGATCCCAGAAACGCCATGCCTTGAACTCATGCGAGATGCCAAGGAAGGTGCAGGGAAGGCCGCGAGGCTCGAGCTTGCCACTCTCGTGTGGGGTAAGCAACTAGATGATAGCAACACATCCCCAGACGTGGGCCGGACAGAGGTGGGCCCGCTCTCCGCACCAGTGGTGGTATGGTGTGGACTGACGTGGAATGAGTCCATGTAGAATCCGATTCTAGACTCACGTCATTTAGGTCATCTTCTTGAAGTAGAAACCGTCAGAGAGACCGGACTTGACCCGCATGGTGTGGACGACGTTAGCCATGGTGGAGTTCTACTGCTCAGAGACGTCATTCTGGGCTGGCATGTAAGGCGCCGATGCCTCATGATGGATGCCACGGGAGGAGAGGAAGAGTGTTGGTCTCCCCCAGAAGCTCACCTCCACGAACAGAATGGAAGCGGCGGAGAGGGCGACCACACTCATGTTCCGCACGGACAAGCTAGTCTTGAATGGTGGGAGCGACGTCGCTCTTCTGCCGAAGGAAGAAGACCTAGCGATAGTGAGAGTAATCATACGTAAATGTCAGGACATAATGACCGCTCTCTCCGACTGACTCTTTCGGCAAGGGACCCATGACATCGGAGTGGACCAAGGCAAGTGGGGCGGTTGTACGAGAGGCAGACAAGGGGTACGTGGAACAGTGCATCTTTCCCTCAGCATAATCAATGCACTTGGTGGGACACGACAGAGGAAAGGAGGCTGGATCAAGTCCTGTGTCAGGTAGCGTGCAAAGCATGTTGTCAACGGTGGTAGAGTGGTCGTGACAGAGGCGGTGATGCAAGAGACGTGTGTGCTGGGGAGACAGTGTGCTACTAACAAATACGTGGCCAGGGTCGACTGATGAGGAGGGGACAGAGGTGGAGGCAGACAGGCGCGGTACGTATCACAAGTTGCCACAGGCGGTGGAATGCCAAACAACACGACTTGACGGACGCAATGACAAAGTGCCCATACCACACGAGTGTAGAACGTCCATGTTCATGCGATCATGGGCGGTGAAAGACAAGAGGCTGAGCTCAAGGCCGGGGACGAAACGTACACCAGTCACGAAAACATCGCTTGCAGGACTGTGGAAATGAACGACGCTGACACCATGAACTGGTAAAACCTGACCAGAGCTCGTCTGAACCCCGGTGACATTGGTGATGGGACCGAGGACACTGAAGGCCTTGCGGGAGGTCGTCATGTGATGCGTGGCCCTGGAGTCGATGATCCAGGTCTCTGACGGATCCTGGCCAGGTCGCTGACACACACCTGCCAGTGGGCGAGCGACGTACATGCGGTGGACGGAGGTGCGAAGTGAGAATGCCAGTCATCAAGCCAGGCAAAATCATCACGAAGAGGCACGTGGAAAGGGCACGACATAGGATGGAGTAGACGAAGGTACAGGGTATGACCAAAACATAGACTAAGTCATGCAGGGTAGGGTGGAACGAGCGACAAAGCAACTTACACTTCCCTGAAGAGGAGGGCGAGGAATGCCGAGCTGGAGTGCGATGAACTGCTCCAACCTACGCTCGCGGATGGAGGGTCCGACGGAGTAGACCAACTACGGTGTAACAACGCTGGAGTCCAGGACGGAGGAGGAAGAGACTGCAGAGACACCGGTGACAAAGGAGCGAGCGTAGACGACTTCGAAAGATACTACAACGGAGTCATCGCAAGTGGCGCAGATGGAGCAGGAGCAACGACAGTCACTGTAGCGGTGGCAAGGCGACTCTCACGCTGGCGACACATGGTGGCGATGAAGCGAGCCTTGTCAGTTGGGAGCAAGCACATGTACCACCCATGTCTTGACTGGCTATGGTTGTGGCAGACGAGGCTGCCGTTACCGGATCCGCTAGACTGCTGCTGTGGGTCCTTGCCCTTCTTGCCCCTGCACATCTTCTTGCCGGACGAGGAGGCGCCAGAAGATGCTTTTGCTTCTGGGATGGCAACAACCACTACGGTGACAACAAGAGAGGCGTGGGACTCTGTGCGATGGATATGTAACACATGAAGAGCCTCCTCGATGTGGAGGAAGAGCTCTTATGCCAAGGGCATGAGGGTATCCTGGGCAGTCATCGTGGCGAGGAACTCCTGGGAGTAGTGGACAAAGACGTCGGAGAAGGCATCAGTGGCGCCACTCTTGATAGTCAGGAGCGCAGAGCGGGAATGGCGCGGCGTCTCCGAGGCAACGCAGGTTGTTCTCGGCACTCTGCCAATAGGAGGTGACCGTTTCGGTCTCCCCCATGCGGAGGGAGTTGAACTCCCGAATCAGGCGGCTGGTCTGGGCATCACTAGA